>CAIGRB010173116.1:42447-63805 GCA_903798255.1 Fraxinus quadrangulata | reverse complement strand
TTGAGAAACGTTTTTTAAGTTTACGTGTAAAATATTTTATTGTAAAAATATATGATTGAAATTAAGTTTGATAAAAAAAAAAGAATTTTATTTTAATTGTCGACAAACATTGGATAAATTGCTTCACCATAGTCAACACACCATTAATAAAAAATGTCAACGAAGTCGTAGAGTTTCCCTCCTCTCAATTTTTAAAGTTCATCAATGCCTCACTAATAGTCTCTTGCTTAAGCACATGGTGAGTCAGCAATGATTGGGAGATTAAAAAAGAAAGTATATTTAGAAGATTGTGCCATTAGCAAACTGTACGGAGAGAGATCAATTTAAGAAAGTGAAGGCCATTATTATAATCATAACCGGAAAGCAACTCCAATTAAGCTTCATCAAGTAAAGGGTTTCCTAAAAGAGAAAATATACCAAAAATCTTATGTCCATCGGCATTGAGAGTGTTAGACTAAAAAGAAGTAATCTTTCTACTAAAGTTCTAATTAAGAAACTTTAGAAAGAAAAGCAAAAATGTGTTTGGGAAAGAAAACACATTTGGCTAAGTTTATACTTCTAAATAATTTTACTTTGATTTTAGGTAGAGATGTCAAAATTAAATAAGGACATGTTGGCTTCTACATCTTGTAGAAGAACTTCTCGAGAAAATTATCTTAAACCGTTTTTGAAACTAAGTTCTAAAAGACCTTTCTCTTTCAAGAGAACTATTATGTAATTAACCAATCGGATTCAAAAATGGTTTTTGTGTCTCAAAAGCCATGTCAACAGGTCCTATATGAATTGACAAGTATTTAGACTCGATTCAGATATATTAAAGGCCTCTAAAAATATAACAATCTTCATGACAAACGTAAAGATCGGATTTGACCAACATACGTACCCGCCAATATTGCAAGCCGGGTTAGCACAACCCACCATGCTTCTTTTTTTTTTTTTTTTTTCCTTTTCTGTTTTTAGAAATTTTATATGAATTAAATCATGATTAGAAATATGAATATTCTCATTGATATGTTTAGAATTACATTGTTGTGTTGTTTGTGAAATATTAAAATCAATTCACAAATACAGTTTACTAGTTAGGACATACGTATGATTACAATGAATATATTATTGTGATGTTTTGGGAATAATTACAACGACCACACTTTAATAATACAATTTCAAAAATATCAAAGTCGTAGAATTCTTTAAAAAAATCAGGTAATAAATTAATATTATCGTTCCTAAAATTATATACATGTGGATTTACAAAAAAAAAAAAATTAAACTAAAAAAATGAAATGGGTTAGGGATTAGAGCAAACTATAGCCCGATCCAATCCCCCTCCACATTCGTCAGTGCTTGGCTATTCATCGGTTGGAGACACTAATATCAGCCTGAATTCACACATAGAAACCAATTTTATAGAAGTCGAAATATATTGATGTCAAAAAAGAAAGAAGTACAATAATTTTATACATAGAAAAGAAAGATAATGGAAATTGATGGAACCAAAATGATATAATGCTACTTGGGGTGAAAGTGTTTAAATAAATAATTACTGTCACCCAACAAAGAGCCATATGTGATGATAAGAATATGGCCCGCCCGTCCCACATTAGAAAAGAGATCAAATGACTGTTGTCCACTTTCAATTTGGGCTTATATCTTTAGGTTTTGGAATGTTGTGTTGTGTTGTGTGCTGTAGATTGACTTACTGTTCGATTTTTGTCTCCACTACCTTCAATGCTCTTTGCACGTTTCGACGTTTCACTTGCTAAGTGATAATTAATGGCTACCTACAGAAAGTGAGACCTGCAGTGTTAATAAAACAGTTGGGACGAGATTTTTTTTTTTTTTATGTTGATGACACTATTTATTAATTCTTGAATTGAAATTCTTTAAATTACTAAATGATGCACGTTTCGACAACAATAAAAACTAGTCTATCTTGCATGCATCTTTCCCATCATCATTAGCGTGTTGGAGTGCAATAAAATAACACCGCACCAGTGTCAACTAGTTATGCAATCTTTGAGCATCTATAATTTTTCACCAGATGAAGTTAGTATAAAAGGTCGAAAAGAGAATTTGATATTTACATTAGCTTCAACCAGAAATAAATGTGGGAAATCATAATTACTATTAATCACTTATTGTTGTGTACATACATAAATAATTTACATCTATAAAGTTCAAGAGTTGTAGCCGAGACCCTCCGGGGTGGGGTCATACTAGCACTCGTCGTTCAAGAAAAGGACATGATCAATGAGGAGGTTCAACTTCGGTTCAACCAAGCAGCCAAATACCTATGGGGAGGTGATTTCTGTATCTATTTATGAACCATGATTCATATTACCAAGAATGAGGTAAGGTTAGTTTTCTACAACTCATTCAATGATAGTTGAATATGTTGATCCCTTATCTTGTAGTTCCAAAACCATGTTCCAGAATCCATCAATTCCTTTCCAATAGGCTTCATTTGGACATCTAAACCTGAACTCAAAATCAAATATTGAAGAAAATTGAGTAGAATAATCTTTTTGTTTCAGATAGGAAATATTATTGACAGAATTCAATAACTATCTAAAGTTCCAAAAATGAGTGTGCTCGCGTGTGTAAGAGTGAGAGAGGGGGGCCAAGATACTGTTATTCCAATATTGATGTTATGGTCCACTTCAATATGCAAATTTAAGGATGTAAGAGAGAAAAAATATAAATTAAATACGGGTTTCAGAAACTCGAATAAAATACCACGTAGTTTAAATGTAAAAGGATAGTCTACTGTAAAATTAAACGACGAAAGTCAGTAGAAATAGAAACCATATGCACCAGATATATCAAATTATATTAACTAAGGAAACCTGAATTTCCTGCCGTAATCTTCAATTTGTAACCATCTGGGACTTCAAACACATGATTGCCCTGCATAGAAAAATAAACGAAAAACAAGGAAATCAGAATTTTATGAAAGTAGATAACCACTTAGCAACTTCATTGTGATGAAAATGTCAAAAAAGAAAAAAAAAAAAAAAAGGAGAGAGCAATTAGATTTACTTGCAAATCAACCAAACTATTATATACTTGCTATTAAAAGTTGCAGTTATTTGTTCTCCATTACATGACTTCTGATTCAGTTTATGGCCAATGACACTCGGTAATTTCTAAACTTCAGAGTACAGTATTTTATATGACAATTTCATATATCTCTTCACACCACATTTGAATTTTAGAAGAATGTATCTCAGTTCTTGACCCAATTCTTCACGAGTAAAACAGACCTATTGCTCAGAAGGAGAACTAATTTATAGAAGGGACTTGTACAAATTAGTCGTGCAGGAAATACGACACAACACCAAAGAACAAAAGAAAGAAACAGAAACAGAAACCAAAAGAAATCTCAATAGAACAAAACGTTTTTCTGTAAAATGCAATCAGCTTGCTTTGATGAAATTAGACACAAATGTTCTGGATGATCCCTCAAAATCACAGCTAATCCCTAATACAGCATCCATGTCTATGATAGTTGACATGCAGGTCTCTCATACGCTAAAAATAAAATCCAACATATCTATCTACGGTTAACAGTAAAAAAAATTCTCTTTTAAACTTTAGGGAAAAAATATAAAAACAACGATCTCATTTTGTCACCAATAATACTATTATGTATGCCCCTGTTTGAGCCCCATTTTGGTAAGAAAATATATTTTGGAATAGTGATTTTTTGGAAAATGTGTAGTTAAAAAAGAAGGGAAAGTTTTTAGTTTCCGTGTAAAATTATTTTATGGGAGTGTGTGTGGTTGAAAATGAGTTTTTAAAAAAATGGGGGCCAAACATAGGCTATAGGTTCTATATCCTCAAATGCAATGTACACAATATGTATTATTTCCCAGGCAAGAGATCTACAATAGTAATTTAGATTCCACACTAACCTGTATTACAACATTGGTAGCCTCAAATTCGGCATTGCCATGCAGTATCACCTTTAATGCCTCAAATCGCTGCACATCATGCTTCCAATATAAATTATCTCTTGAATTCCAATCAATTCCATTATTCAATACCCTGACACTCTGTAATTTGCACCTTGCACACCTGTATGAATAGAACTTATTTTGGAAGTATTTTCATAGTTATTTGTTTGTAAAGTTCAAAGAACTGGTCCAAAATGGTACCTCCTGCCATACTGTAATATAGGTTCACCCCTTTCATCAATTATAGCTGAGCCAATGACATTTTCAGCCAAGACAATCAAACTCCCATCAAGCTGAAAATAAGGGACACCGGTGAGAAAAGAGAAAATTGATAGCTGCTTGATCCATATTCTGAAGTGTATTACCTGAACATCACTCCATAAAAACTCAGAAATCTCTATTTGTAACTCAGAACCCGTGGAAATGGAACCTCCTTGAAACTGACATGGAAAAGATAGATAGAATAAGCATTCAATGGTGCAATACTTCAATGCTGGACTGAGGTCACATTTTATTTCAAGGAAAATTGAAGATCAAAAAGAAAAACAAAAGAAATATGCTGGATCATGCGAGAGAAATAGATCATTAAGAGAGACAATTTTTTTCGAATCATCGTTGCATTATAAAAGTAATTCAGTTGTCCACAGCGTAGCATACTGCAGTTCAGTCTACAGCATAAAAATTTTCACAGTATAATAAACTGATGAGAAAAATATTGTGAACTTACCTTTTGCCTGGTGACTTCCCAAAGAGGTCCTAGAGCAGGATGGAGGAGGATGAGATATGGGGGTCCAGAATTAACATATTTTTCATTACCTTCAACCTGCGAAATAGGAGGATGCACATGGAATAAACCTTCACAAGAAAGTTCCCAAATTCGTTTAAACTGTTGGCAATGATATTGAAAGAGATTTATTTACCTTTGGCATTTTTATTCCACAATGGGCTAGTAGATCGTAGGCATTACGCATGATATCCAACAACGAGCCATCTGGAGTCTGCAATGAACATTTAACAGGTTCATTAAGGGTGGTTACCTTCACCGACTGCAGGATTCAGATCTCGTCTTCACTTAAAAAAATAAAATAAATTAAACTTCAAAATATAAACAAGCAAATATTGATTAACATCTTCTGTTCCTGGAATTACAAAACTGCTTCGCAAGTAGGTTCGTGAAAGAAAAAAAGAAAGAAAGAAGGCGTGTCTGCACATACCAAAGGCTGCCAAGACCTAGGAACATATGCATTTAATGAACCAACACAAGATCTCTAAGCCTTTCAAAAATTTTAATTTCTTCAGATGCTCACTTCAACGAAGTTAAGCTACAAGTCCTTGACACCATGTCTAGTGCAACTTATACTTGTAGAGATTTGACCTCATTATTCGAGTTCTTTCGGGTATAGAAGATAGATATCCAATGACAGTGACAATGCAGCTGTCAAGAGCTTCTTTTTTCTTTTCAAAAGAAAATTATCAAGTGTATAATAACACAAGTAAAGAAACAAAGATAAAACCAGGTAAAGTCTTATAGACTGCTTCGCCCCCTCCCACTTTCCCTTTCTCAACAAAAATAATATCAAATTATACATCAACAACTTAGCACCTGGTGAAAAGACTTATCAGCATGTTTCCTTTTCTTCTTTGCAGAAGAAGTGACCTTTCTTCGTTCATTATACACAATAAATGTATCTAGCTCATCTGCAATGGTGCAACCGAAATAACTCCCATGCTTACATTAGGCATCAGCAAATTAAAATGTAACAAATGTAAAAGCATACAGGTTATTTTCTTACCTTCCACATCCTTATGAAGTTGAGATGGATACATATTAGTAAAATTATCGGCAATGTTTTGCATTGTGCACTCCAAGCGACCACCAGAGATACTGGCAGAAGTACAAAAGCAATTGAGACTTAGAAAAATATCCAAGTAAATACCCCAATGTTATTTAAAACTTATCAGGGACAGGACTAATTCAAGAATTATCCAGGTAATAATATAGAAATTAAACACAAGAAATTACCAGTCTATCATGACGAACAGGTATTAACCACATCATTTATATGGTGATAAAGAGACTAAAGGCGGAAAAGAAAAAAATAAAAATAAAAACTTAAATCAAACAACAAGCAAATTGTCCATCGTAATTCATTCTACCTAGTGAAATTATAAATATCCTGCAAGAACTTCTTACTGCATCTTCCTGTTGAAATCTCAGTCTTACTCAAAACAAGGATAGAATCAACAGGAACTGAGTGTTGACTCCAAAATATGTGTAGGACTGAAGCTTCAATATCTGTTATCAATTATAGCATTATCTCCAATTAAAATGGAATTTCTTTATCTTTCAATTCCATTGTCCACACAAATAGAAAAATATTTAAGTTACAGCTTCACTTCAATAGGTCACACCATGCAAGAGCAGCTAATGAGATAAATAATGATGAATATCACTCAACCTATTTCTTACAGCAACCTGGAGAAAAAGGTTCACTGTAGATCTATAAATATGATAGAATTCAAAAACAAAATGGAGAAATCCCATATCAATAGGTTGGAAAAAAAAAATTACAGACACGTGGTAATTGAATTTAGTGTAAATCTTGATGGAGTTTACATCACATTCCAAACAAATTCAACAGATTTTCATTGCCAAAGAATAATGATGTGAGCCAACTTCCCAATGAAAATTCAATTTGGGAGGCCAAAAAATTCATTTAAGTGACCACAAAGTGGATATTTCATATTCAGGCATAAATCAATTTGAGCTTAAATCTTCTAATTATCAGCAATCATTTCATTAGGCAATGCCTCCTACACATTTCTCACAAATAAATATTTATTATCTACTTAAAACATGTAAGCAACATTTTTATGCTTAATGGTCCCACAATCATGTCCATTTGAATTACATAAAAATGGATACTGCTATGGCTTAAAGATCATGCAATTTGCAAAACACTTATTCCCTCACTCAAAATGTGAAAAGATTGAGAAAAGGAGTGAGAGATGCCATGTAAATAGAAATCACATACAGCACATTTGCACATTAAGCTCCATAGCTAAAAGGGAAGATAAGTATGTAACCATAACATGTTTGGATGATAGCAGGAAAGAGAATAATTATATTACAAGATGTTAAGCCTTAATTCCAATAAATTTGGTTTTTTCTACATGAATCTTTTTAAGCCTTAATTCCAATAAATTTGGTTTTTTCTACATGAATCTTTTTTCTCTAGTCTGTTCTATCATCACAAAATCTACAAAAAGATTAAAAGAAATCAATTAATCTCATCTTGAATATGTGTCTTAAGTTCATTGATGGCTAAAGCAAAAAGATAAGGACTTAGGGCAGAACCAGATACATGTTTATGGTAATAAGATTCTCTAGTGATTTCTTCTCTCTTCCACCCACCTCAACACTTAGCGCACCCTGATATAGAATCCTGACAAGCTTAATATGTCTAAATTCGATCGTTTCAAATATCTCCTTTGTTCATATAACTAAGCACTTCATCTTAATAACAAAATAAATAAATATAATATTATGAAAATATTATGACAATGATATTGCTACCGCATTCTTCAAAACAGTTATGCCAACTCATAAGCTCGTACCTGTGTTTCATCCCAAATTCATCCACAAATGTAATTGGCTTTTTTACATTGAGCACCATTCCTGGTAAACTACTCGCATCTTTACCCGATCCAATAAGCTCTGCAGAAGGTAAATCCACGTAAAGGATATTTGTGTTGGCAGGAAACTCCGCCTGCAAACTGAACCCAAAGAACGTGTCTCAAGCAAGAAATTTCAACAATATTCTGTTTTTAAGGAACAATTAAAAGAGGCGATGAAACCAAAGCAAGCATATGAGAGATGCAGTGACAAATGAGACTTAATGGTTTTTTTCTGCTGACTGTGCCTTGATGTACATCTTGAATTTTATACGTTATGGCTTCTTATTACTGGAAAATGCCGGATAACAAAGGTGTATGCACATTTGCTCCATGTTTAAGAATAGTAAAAATGGGCACCTAGAAATGTGATTATTTTCTTTTATGACCGAGTAGATAAACTATTGAATCTATTTGATTGATCAATAGTGGATTTTTAAATGTAATAGTTATAGTGATATTGTTTTACCAAGCAAAAACTACAAGAAGAAAATTACCGTGGCATTACTAGCTAAACAAGTCCTTAAACAGTTTGTAAGATCCATTTACTCTGCTGTGTTATAAAGTACTCACACTAGGATCAAATATTTCAAAGTCATTCAGCTCGACTTACCAGCTAGATCTACAACCAATATATAAATAGGATAATAGGATAATCTCATAAGATTGAATGTAGATCATATAAATCAGCAATTACAGAAATGATTCAAATTACTTTCTGAGATAAATTGTTAAAACTTAAGAGAACAAATCACACACAAGTTGAAGGTGTGATTTGAGGATAATACATCGTCAGGGGTGGATAGAGAGAGATTATCACACTGATCTAACGAAAAAAGAATGGAGAGTACCTGTTAGGAGAAGGGGGTCCAGCAGTGATCCCAAACTTATCAAATTCGGTGTATTCAATGCAGGACAGACCATATGCCCATTTTCCATCAAGATTCTTCTTCTCGAGTAGAACATTTATGCCCTCTGTAGCCCCCGGATTCCGTTGACATGAGGCAAAGCCCAATTTCTGAAAGAGTAGCAGTTAGCTATCAAAGAATAACTAAAGATAACTAGTGCAGATGAATATTAAAAGACACAGCCAATTTTCTGTGTGAGGGGCAACATGACAGAAAAGATGCAATAAAATGATCCCGCATTCACTTAAGCAATAGACAGCAAAATTCCAAGAATGAAAATAGAGAAGACTGGCAGAACTCAAGACCTCATATGCACATAAAAATTTTTGGAGTAAACTTAATCATAATAAAACGAAAATAAACTCAAAATATCACAGGAAGGTATTGGTCATTTTGCATCTGTCCAGAATGTGACTGCTAAATATTGTCAACTATCCAGTTGATTTTGGGGTGCTTGTCGAGCGGTGCTCCCAACAAATGCATTAATTGATTCATCTAAAACATTTTTGTTTCATGTGATTTGCCCAAAAAAAGTTAAGAATACATCTTGATTGACCTCTATAAAATTCTTTGAGGCCCAATAATGCTACCACAGTCAAAGACAGCTTCTGTTCCTACAGAGTTGGAACAATTTATAACAGTTAATTATGGCAGTTGAAACAATACAGATCTACCTTTCTATGGCGCAAACCAATCCCAGCCAAAGCCAAGAGAGTCATATCTGTAGCGGCCACAACATTACTGCAAATTTGAAAATGTCAGGATACCATCCAACTTCCAAATAGTACCACCCAATTAGTTCTCATTCTGTGCACAAGATGACAGTGTTGTACTTCACAACCCTAATGTTGAAGCTAACCTGACTTGTCTAACAGTTGCACCTTTTCTTCCGTGATGGTGGAACCATTTGAAAACACCTTTATCATAGGCTAGTTTCCATATCACGCCGTGACCCCCAGGCTTGCATAATGGTACATATGGTCTAGTCACCACCCACTCACCATCTTCTGCACTAACAGCTGGAACAAGGGGCTGACCATTGACAAACCGAATTATAAACTGCAAGAACAGAGCAAACCAGAGTATAAAAGTAAAAGAAAGTATCATGTCTTCAAACCTGTTCAAAAAGTTGGAATCTAGATCTTCCTCTTCCAAACCATTTGAGCCTTTCACAAAGAGAGGTGATGTGCCAATGGTTGTTTTTTGCGGAACTTGTCATAATGGCAACGGGAGTGATGCATTGTTTCCCATACAACTTGAAATACAGGAACTCTCTAGCCTTGTAGAAGTCAAAAAAGTTTTCATCATTTCAGCCTCCATTTGGCAAATTTGTAAATGGTTTATAAAGAGGAATAGTGGTGGGTCCCACGAAATGTGTGGATAATAATGAGTAGTAGTTATGAATGCGTGGTTGAAATTAATCTTTGATTTTGGCTGAGTTTATAAACTAAATTTGTATCCAAACGGAAAATCAATTTCAAAAGAATACATGTAAATTGATCCTATAACAATAAAAATCAGAAACATAAATGACAGTTCAATCTATTGTCAAGCACCATATGCGCAAATAAACTTCAATGAATGACAAGGAAAATCATATGTACCTGAAGATCTCTTATAAGACCTTCCAATAAAGTTCGTCCACAATAAGGAAGCATAGCTGCAGGAAGACATTCCCCTGTCTCAGGGTCTACCAAGCCAAGCCTGTCTGCCGAGCCTCCTAGAGGATAAATTTCTCCTAGGTCAGGCAAACCCTGAATATTGGTTAGTTCTTATAACACCAAAGTTGGCGTCAGATTGTTAATCTCAGAATGACTAATATGCACTAACCTCAATTCCCCAAAGAGCAGCTTGAGTTGCATATTCAACATCTTCAGAAAGATCAAGTACATTGGGAGGATGAATTTCTATAAACTGACACTTCAATGAGTTTTGCTCGAACCAATTAATGGTTTGTCCTTCATAAGTTGATTGAGCAAGCAGCTCTAACACCGTTATCTGATATCTGTCAAACAAAAAGTCTTCAGGCTGATCATCTAACTGCATATGAATTCATCTTATTGTTATAAAGGCAAACCTATAGCAGATTCGACTTATAAGTTAGAACAGTTTTACCCTCAGCAATCTATTAAAGACACAAGCAAATAAAACATTCAGCTTTTAAACTTTTCTGTAAGCAGATCATTCACTCTGGCAGCACCGTTCTCTAATTAAGTCTTAGTGCCATCCACAATAATCAATGCTCATTCTTAAACCATTTAAAGAATAATTGCAAATGAGAGGCATGTCGTCAGTAAAATTTCTCCTTTACAATTTCTTTAAGCTTTTGAGGTGGTCAAGCATATATAAATGAACTACTAATATATGAAATGATTGTCTTTCAACTGAAAACAGAACTAAATTTTAGCAGTTCTACAAAGATGATTCTTAGATTAGTTAGTTTCTGTGAGGCGAATGGGGCATTGAAAGCGAGATCATATTTGAGTATTCATCCAAGTAATGAGCAGACCATGGAAAACAATACATACTGGATGGCACAAAGGAACGCTGCTATCAAGATGGCAATTCAAGGAAATAAAGGTATCATTTTGAATATTTTGCCTGACAATCCAGTTGATATGAGCAGAGAAATGCAATAAACTCGCCGGAAAAGATATTTTGAATTGCCTGCCCTTCATTCATGAGCATCCGGCAACTAGGTCAATCATAGTCAAGTATACCATACCAACAAGAAGTAAATAGACATATTAACCCTATTTTCACTTCAAAAGAACTGAAAAATAGTTTATACTGCTACGGTAATTGAAAGATGACCAGATACCCCATCTTTGACACTACTAATATGTTCTTTAAGTTACATTCACTGATTACCTTACTTTTGAGATGAAAAAATAAGAATTCACTATAGAATGAAACAAACCAATAAAATTGAATAGGAAACAGGGAATAATCATGAAAACTGACCCAATGATTCCTCCAATGCAATCATAAAACTGTTCAACATCTCCAAGAGTCTTCAACAATGACTTTAATGCTCTTGTTTCTTCCCCTTTCAATTCCTCACGTTTACCCTCATCGTTCATATCCCACGTCTCAATCATTCCCGCCAACGCATACAGAGCGCTTTTAACTGAATTCCTTTCCGAGTCAAACTCAGCACCCTCTAACTTGCTCCCAAACTCACCCAACACGTGTCCTTGTCCCGCAGCCACCACACAATTAAGCAAGTAAAACTCATTCTCATTCAAATTCTCCCCTTCCACAACCCTCGCAAAACGATTCCTCCTAGAACCAAAAAATGACTTAACCCGAGAATCCGATTCCATCACATTCATTTTCTCCTCCAACGTTTTGCAATCATCAAGTTTCGATTTCAAAGACTTGAGTCTGGCAATTTCTCTTTGAAAATTAAACTCCGGTGCCGGTGGTGCGTACTCTACTGGTGCCGTCGAAACGCGCGTGATGCGAATACATGAATGCGACGGCTGTGAGTGTAAATGCAACTTAGTCGGTGATGAAAAAATCGAAGAAGATAAAGCAGAGAGGGATTTATTATGGCTGAAAAAGAGAGAGAGAGCGTCTTTGGAGTTCAAGGTGAAGAGATTATTGTTAAGCACCGGAGTGGAATTAGCTCGCGCCATTGAAGCGCGGACTTGTACCTTCAGTATGTGTTGTGTGAGTGTGTGTTTTTGTAGGGAAACGTTGAATGCAAGAGGGGGGATAAGACGAGATGCTGGAGCATATACCGAGGTTGGGCTAAGATAGACAAGTCAGTTAAAATTTAATTAGGGAAAATATCATATATACCAATACAATTTTCAGAGAATAAGTTTATATTTTCCAAAATTTAGGTGTTAATCAAATACTATTATATAAATAAATAATTATATATAAAATTATTACAATCTCTCTCCAAGCGAGGTCACATACACCGACAACCATCCCGTCGGCATTCAAATAACTTTGTCGAGGACTGAGCAAAGTTCAACGGCAAATTGATCATCGTTTAGTGGAGACTGAGCATCATCAGTTCAAATAATAGAAAAGGGGTGAGAAACATAATGGCTGGTGTAATTTAAATTTATTTTATTAAAATCGAAAATTGAAAAACGACTCTAGCGTAATTTACAGAATACGCACTAAATAAAACGTCAAAAATGTGTGTTGATTTTTATGTTATAAATTTATTTTTGTTTTCGAAAATGTATTTTCAGAAATATCAGATCAAGTACATTTTAGTATTTTGCAAAACTAAAAATTACTTGAAAAAAGCAAATCAAATGCATACTAAACTTTTAAATCAAAATCTTAATTGGATTACAAAAATTTAATTTAGGGTAATTATATTTACAGCACAATTTTTATTTCTTGCACTATATTTAATTGTATTTAAAATTCTTAATTTTTGCTCATTGTTATATCTCTAAGATTTTTCTTATCATTCTCATCTTCAAACTTTTCATTAGTTAACACTTTGTATTTGATACGTTAAAATGACATAAAACAACTAATTTTCCTATTATATTTTTAAAAGATAATAAACAAAAAAATGCGAAAAAATATTTTTATCTCATTTCAAAGCATGAAAACAAAATAATTTGATAAAATCATCATCAAAGACGAGACGTATTAATTAATAGAAGATTAAAAATATGAATTCGATTGAAAAAAGTGAAGGAAATAATTCCTACGATGACAAAGATTGAGAAGCTTAACTGCAATTAAAATATAATGTATGAAATAGAAATCGTGAATTCGTGATAACATTATAACCGCCATTTAATTTATCCAAATTTTATAAATAAACTTTTACTTTTAAGCCCATTTACACAATAAATCTAAATAATTCTCCTATTTTTTAACCACATGTTCTCTGAAAAAATCACAATTCCAAAACTCATTTTCTCCCCCCCACCAAAACTCATTAAAATGAATGTCAAACAAGGGGCTAAATGTCACAACTCCATCACATTTTCTCTCCTATCGACACATTTCGTTGCCCGAAGAAAGTAACACGAACTAGCAAAAACTACTTTGTTGGCCACTTAATCATCTAGGTAATCATTGTGTGATTACCTATGGCCTGTTTGGGCAGAATTAAAATCTGATTTTAATTTAAATCAAAGTCAAACAATCAATATTAACCATATCTTTCATGGGTCTAACATCTTTTCAACCCACACATTTCAAAAACTTCTATCACAATCCACTAAAAATCTAATTTTAATTCCCACCAAACATCCTTTTAGTGTTACATTGGCATGCTACATTGCAATTACACATAAATATTATTATGGTTTGGCTGCCAATTAAACCAATTTCTATATGTTGGGTTATGACGGGGGACGAATTATGATGAAGTGATGAAATTTAATGTTAAATTAAAATTTAATGATCCAACTGAAATTTTTTCTGAAAGCTCGGTGATGGCTGATGAAACTCACCTCAAAGAAAAATTCTCTACGGTTTCTGTTTCCACATTTTTCTTAATTTATTGTACGTCAGGATAAAATTTGTTGTTTGTCAGGCGAGTTTACGTATTTTTATCGTAGCGTACAACACAAAAATTGAGTCAGCGCGAATGTCCAAAAATTGATCTAGTAATGCTCGATCGTGATTGGCCGGCCGTATTTTCATTTTTCAATCTTGTGAGCACGTGTTGACTCTAAAGAGTTTGGAGATTACATTTTTGTCTTGCTCTTAAGCAAAATAAATTATTTATTTAAAAATTTGCTTTCAAAGTTTTTTTTTTTTTTTGGGAACTTTAAACAACTAAAAATTATTTGTTTCACTTCGACGGCTAGGTTTGTGATTTTTCAGTCAATGTCCATTGACGTACGCTGTTTGGAACTGTATTTTTTTAGTGAAGGTAGACAAGATTGGAAAAATAAAATGATGTTAACTGTTTTTTAATAAATTAGAGAGTTTTATAAGCTACGTTGTATTGTATCTAGCTTTCCAATAATGTGTCATTTGAATTTCGACCGCATGTTCAAGAAGTGTTTACGACGATTTAGATTATAAATAGATAAAAGTTGGAAATAAGTAATATTTGTGAGTCTCGTAAAGTATTTGAATAAAAAATGATTTGACCAATTATTAATAGTTTATAAACGTTAACAAAACACGGGCTTCTCTTGAATAGAGATTGCAGAATCACCTTACCTGATAACCTAACGCAAAACAATACGTGTAAGAACTCTCCCCAGGGGTCATTAAAAACTTGCACGAACAAGTTCGAGACAAGATTCTTAAACAAAATGAGTAGTAGATCAACCAAGAATTGAGAAAAATGATAAACTTAAAGGAGGTGATTTACGCATTCATCTTCAAGAAAGTATGCCGTGCTTATCTAAAAGCTAAAGTTTATTTTTAAAGTTTCTACCTATCGACAGAAATGCACACAAAGTTATCCCAGTTATGGACATTTCTCTTTATCACTGCCAAAAAAGAAAACTTGGACTCAAGGACGAAATTTTCTCAACAAGGGATAATTGACACAAAAGTGTTGTCCATCAACAATCTACAGATTGAAGCTAAAACTGTCTCATATCACATGCAGAACCCACTTTCTTAAAACAATATTTCCCAGTGTAGCCGGACTCAACAGCCCAGGAAGAGGTCTAATATCATTCTTCTAAAATGATTTCAGTTTCCCATTTCCAACATTTAATTTCCGAGATTCTTTACAAGGAAGTAACAAGGTCAAAAGTGTGGAATATAAGATTAGCAAGTATCATCAAGGAAATTCTCGACCTGAAAGATATATGCCAGCTTATAGTGATAGGAACTCTACTGCAAAATCTATTAGGCTTCACACCAGTGACTGCTCTATCATACATATCTTCTCTGATCTATCTAACAGTAGTTCTTTTTTTTCTATAGCACTCAACCACAGCACTTCTTAAGAATAAATAAATATTACAAGCAAACCTTGCCTCTTTTCTGTTTAATTTACCGTCAACATGTGAACAAGGCAAATGACTTCAAAAGTATATTTCCCTAGCATATATACCACGCCACCGGTGTTACTCGAGACATTTCAATTACACCAATTCATGATTAAACCCTACCATATTTTGTTAGGGCTCCTAAGCTTATAATTAACTTATATAGAGCTTTATTCTTATGATGATGTGATGAAATAATACTATTCTTCTATGAATCAAGTATTTTTATTCTTTTAAGATCTCGTGAAATAGTTTTAACCATAAAATACCTTTCTCGCATAGACTCTTCCGTACTTGGATAGAGATCTCCTTGAGACTACTAATTACATGTCTACCTTGACTTATCCGCTACCTCCCTCCATTCCAAAACCTAGATCCTTCTAGTGCAGTTAACAAATCTATAACCAATACAGTTCAAAAAATCCCCAAGATCTGCACTATGCCTTTCCATCAAGTGATATTTAAAAATAATTATTCCATCTTTATGTGATTTATAGCTACCAAAAGAATTATCTTTAGTTTTGTGCTCAATGCACTTGGACATATCTTGTAACTTCCTCCTTATCCTTGGTTCTAAGATAACTGTACAAATATCAAGCAATACAGTCCGAATTACACTCTTGAATCCTATTCGGTCTAAGAAGCACAGACGCTAAAATAACATGATACAGACTCTCCAACACACGATTTTTCAAAAAAGTAGGACACGGACCCATCAGGGACATGTTAATTTAAATTCTTCAAAAAGTTTACATTTATATACTACAAAGTAGGACACGGACACGTCAAGGACATACCTTGCGCTGTTTGAGGAATGTCAATGTCGGACATGGACATGTTACCTAGTAAGATTATCCTAGTTTCATAGCATTCAGCTAATCTATGCTTCTCTAAAACCTTCACATTTTTATATTTTGTTAGTTTTCTATAACGTGTCATTTAGTCTTAACCACCCATTTCAACCTTGTTGTTCCACTACTATTTCTCCTTGTTTGGTCAACTTCTATCCTCCTAGGCACTTGATTCCACGTTACATTATTATCTTCACCAATATTGCATTTCCCTCCAAAACTGTTATGAAATCACATTTCTATTTCACCTGGAAAGTTCCAGCATATTGTTCAAAAAACTTTAATCTCTCTGGTAATTTTCCATTTTTTAATGATCATATCTAGCATCATCAACCTATATTGCATAATTAAAATCTCACTTAAACTAATGTTAAAATCATTTCACGACTACCAATCTACCATTTGTTTAAAGATAAATCTATTTGCCTAAACGTGTGCCACTTTCAAAGCTTCAGTCTATCCTAATGAAGTACATGCTCATCAACATCAAAAAAAAAAAAAAATCATCCCAAAGTTTGTTACTTTCTTTATTTCGATCCCGGAAGTTGAAAGTTAAAATTTTCATGCACTCTTTTCATATCACTTGTCCACTTTCACAATGTTGCTCTTCAATTCTCTTCAAACAAAGGTCTTATCGTGACTAGGGACTACAATACACAACTCTCTTACATAAAATTATTCCTTTTCCCAAGTTAATCGAGAAAGCGTTTCAAGAAATAAGCATTCATGAAAAGATTTCAAGGACGATCTTCATTACACGTTAAACTTTATCTCATCAAGAAAGAGGATACAGTGGATACTGCAGAAAATTTAAAAAAAAAAAATTCATTTATCAAGCAATTCGAAATAAAGGTCAAACATAATTGTGCTGATACTGGTAATCTTATTTATCTGTAAAGGTCAATCACAAAATTGCCTGAATTTAAATTACAAATCTTGAAGCGGCCTAAATTGGCTGGTTAGGTAGATGGGGAAATTTCTCTCATTTCCTAGCACAGAAGCCCTTGAGGTCAATTCAATGTAATTGGATATCAAGAAAAGGACAAAATTACCAGAACAGTTATTATAGAGAAGAGAAGCTAAACTGCACACCACTCTTCCCTTGGTCATGTTCTTGTTGTTTCAGTATGTAACAGTAGTTAACCTGATGATAACGGGTCAAGCTGTCAGAGATATCAAACAAGTACTTCAACGTGTAATAAAAGACAGAATACATCCTTCTTGGGGACTACAAAAGATGGCTCCCAAGTAGGTTACAAATTGTACTTCTGGTTTCAATCCTATTTCAATTAAAAATAATAATAATAATAAATAGAGAATGAAGTAAAGTTTTTTAAGTTCTTTTTTCTGCTTTTTTCCCCCTATCCGATCCGTGTTTTATATGTGTCTTCGTGAATTTATTAGCCATTTGTCTGAAGTACTTACGGGCTATTTTATGGTGTAAAAGACATCGAAGTTGTCAGATGAATATCATTAACGATTTTTATTATTTTTGATAGAAGTGCATGTCTTGTGAATGATGAGGGAAAACCAATATCTAAAAAAAAATTACACCGTGCTAGACCACAAGAACATGAAAATTGACATGCTCCAAGGCAATCTGAAGGTAAAACTCTAGAAATATTTAGAAATTTATTGATTTTCACCCTTTTTATGATTTAGCCCCTGCTTGGTGGAGATTTTTTGAGAATATAGTTTGTTAATAGAGATTTTTTTGGAGAATGTGTGGTTATAAAGTAGGTGAAATTTATGGATCCACCGGTAAAAAATTTTTTGGGGGAAATACGTAGTTGAAAATGAGTATGGAGAAATATGAGTTTTTAGAAAATGGGGCTAAACAGGGACTTAATGTCTTAAACTGCAGATAAAGCATTTTCTTACAGATAGGAGATAGCCCACATAGGAACAAATTATCCTACCAACTGGTGGTTTGAGTCAACATGAAACGAATAATGCCCCCATTTGGTTTAGATTAATTTCAGATCTATAGCATATGTTGATAAAAGTTGATGAAATATGTGGTTGTAAAGTTCATAAAAGTTGTTGGTCCATAAAATGTGTAGTTGAAAATGAGTTTGAGAAAAAAATGAATTTAGAAAATGGAGGCAACACGGGCAATAATTAAAATCAGGACAAATGACTGACCTCCATGCGGAATAGCTTGGTGGGTACAATGATACCAAATCCTGCAGAGCATCGAAAGGATTCTCGTAATTTCTGTAACGAAAATTCTCGATATGCATTCTCAGTTAATTTAGTAAGGCTTCCAGTGCAGGCAAAAGCATGGCCATGGATACCAGCTTCTCTAAACACCCTCAAGGGTAGATCAAAAGACAAGTCTGCAAAAGCCGTGACAGCAAGGTCTCCACCAATAAAATCCATTCCGGGAGATGCAGCAGAGCTTTCATTATTACTGTTTCCTCTTTCTTGTCTTCTAGGCTCAGCAGGGCCTAGTCCCCTTGCCTTGAAACCTAAAATTGATGTAGGGCCTCTCAAGGTGCAAACTGGAGAAGAATTACCACCCAAGAAGAACCTCTCTGGTAAATATGAAGGTGTATTCAAGAATCCTCTCCCCCATGGGAAAATAACACCACCTGAGATTCCAAAGTTCAACGCAGCATGGTAAAATCCCAAGGGAACAGCATAACGAAGATCAAATTCCTGTTCAGAAAAAACTAGTATCACATTAGAAAAATAAGTTACTTAAGTAGCATATACATGGTTATAGAGGGGAATGAATGATATCAATCACACTAGGATGTCTTCCAACATCACATGCATATTGTCTAGTAATTGCATCAAATATTCTACAGTGGAAGACATTTGGAAGCTCATGGAGTCAACAATAATACGTGTATTTGTGACGTGAAATTTAGTTTCAAGTTTGACCTTTAGTTGGGGGGAATACCTGATGGGTCATGCCATATTGAGTAAAACATAAAATCATGGATCATATGATATCAAAATCAAAAAAGATAAGTTGATTAAACAGTAATGATGTTCAAGCAAAAAAAACAAAAGGAAACTTTGAAAGCATCACTGGTTAATAAATAAACAAAGGAAATAAAAAAATAGTCAAACCTGACGAATAAAATGTAAGCTTCGATTGTCTGGAACAAGACCACCGATGTGTGTAGTGGAAAGGAAAGCATATCCTCGAGTTAATAAATAAACAAAGGAAATAAAAAAATAGTCAAACCTGACGAATAAAATGTAAGCTTCGATTGTCTGGAACAAGACCACCGATGTGTGTAGTGGAAAGGAAAGCATATCCTCGAGTTGGCCTTAGAGGTGAATTTCGCTGGTCAATTTTAAATGTGTACTTCAGAGCTGAGAGCAGACCATGTCCAAGCTGCCTCCTAACTGAGTGAGAAGCCATTTGAGATGGATCTGTTAAGGTACGCCATGAGAGATTATATGATAAATCATGATTTCCAATGGATAATAGGCCAAGTGACATGCCCAATGCTTGCTCTTTATAGGAAGAAAACTTCAACCAGTCTTGGGAAAGAAGAGATATTCGAGCTGTCAAAGGTGTGGCCAATGCTTTGAATTTGGGAACGGAGACTCCCGCACTAACCTCTGATGTTTGACCCCAGCCATAAGCCACAGAACCATCCCATAGATCTCCATAACCGAACAAATTTTTCAGCTTGAGAGATCCTTCAAGCGACCATGACCTAGCCTACAAAAGTGCTCCGTAACATCAAAAATCAAATAGAGATGGCATTTCAAACCATTTCTCAAAGAGAATCTTGAGCTAGCATTGGTCAATATCATGGTAGTATATTTGACACTCTTAATGCTCGTTCTATACAAATCAACCATTGCCCTTATCAGCTCAAATTAGTTGAGTTTAACTTTCCACCAAGTAATTTAACACCTTTAGTTTTTATATAAAAACATGAGCTTGTGGAACAAAACTTAACTAAATCAATTGGCAAACTCGGACACTAAATAACCCGCAAAAAGTCAATTGCAACAACATTTTACATACAAAATAAAGAGTTTATCAAAGTGAGCATAGCTATTACAACAATAATCCTACAATAGTTACCTCGGGTTTGGAAAAAATCCCTACATCACCAGTGAGAGGGTTCTTGGCCTCGGAAACCTCTACCACAACATTGGCAGTGCCAGGGAGCTCAGGCGGGCCGGCGTCAAGTGTAATGTTCACAGAATCAAAAATATCAAGGTGCTGCAGCCGCGCATTGGCGACACCTGCGGCATGGAGCAGCTGTTGTACAGTTTTAGCATTCTTGAGTAGTGCCTCGATTTCGGCCTCAATTACGGAATCTTTGGTTTTCGTGTTTCCCTTTATCAAAACATCGTGCACTCTTACCGGGACTCGCTCCGTGGAGAGGCGCTTGAAAAGGGACTCCATATTGACCCGCTCCGTACGCATTTGGGCATCCGAAGTTACGGGTTCGGGTTCTTCGTCATCTTCTTCTGATTCGTCGTCGTCTTCTTCGATTTCTGATTCGAAATCATCGAGGTCGTCGTGTGCGGTGGTGGGATCACTGTGATTCGGGTTTTCGGGTTGGCCCAGTTGGGGATCGGACTCGGATGAGATTGCCATGTGACCCCTACTGAGAGAGAGAGATGGAGTGGCTGTGGGCAGTTGGCGGTGGTAAGAGAGGGATGGAGTTTTCTGTGAGTAGGACGCCGCCGCAACTGTAAATTTTGGCTAACCGTAAAATAGATAAATTCACTTTTAAGCTCATCTGTTTTCACTTTAACCATTAAAAATATTGCTTATTTTGAAATTTACTTAGTTTCGTTTAATTAGAAGAGTGCAATTAGCGTGGAAAAAAAATAAATTATAAATAATTGAATTCTCTATAATTGACGGTTAATTGTGCTTGATTGTTGTAATTTTTCATGTGGAAATTATTTAAATTTTGGATCTTTTGATATTCGTTTGGCTTTATTTTTTACGAAAAATGTCCATTAAAGAGATATAATTTGTTACAATTCCACTTAAAATTTGTTTCCATTGAAAAAAAAAAAAAAAAAAA
>CAIGRB010173116.1:10926-41423 GCA_903798255.1 Fraxinus quadrangulata | reverse complement strand
ATAATTTTGTTGTAAAAATTAAAAATATTTACTAAATGATATTGTGGCCAAGTTTTGTATAATTCAAAGGAAGAGCACGGTTTGAATTTTTACAATTACATTAAAATCGCTAACATATAACATATATTATTTTGTTAAACTTAATATCAAATTTCTTGAGCGCCACAACGATCAAGCCTTCACTATCCTACGGAGACGTCAAGCACTAAATTTCATGAGTGCCAAAAATTGTAGTATTTAAAATATTTCACAATAAAATTGTGGGGAAATGGATTTGGATTCGAAATTGGGACTTCTCATGTGCATAAACAATGTTCTGCCAACTAAGCTACAAGAGATGTATGATAACAAAGGAACTTACTAGATATATAATATGAAAAGTTTATTCATTGTCAAAACAAAAAAAAATCTGTTCCGACTGATCCAGCACGGGCAGCCACTGGGACTCGCCGGGTGCTGGATCTGCCACTGGTGAAAGGCAATAAGTTATAATTAATTTCAAGTTGTGCCACATCAAATTGGACAATACTTTCACTAACATCGTACATGTCATCGCCGTAAGTATTATGCATGTCTTCCAACTTTTCATCGTCTTGATCAATCACTTCCTAAACTAACAGTTAGATTAATTCACAATTAATCACGACTACGTGCTACTACTCCACTTTCCTCAAAAACACACAAAAGATATGCAGTAATACACGTTTGACTGCATACTTGGTGTTTTCCATTATTCTCAACCACATATATAGGATGCCAATAAGAACATCTAAGGTACTCCTCCCACGTTGAGCACAACTATATTGCCCTTTCATGTTCCTCGACCTCATTATGCTTCCATCTCGTTGCTTCATGAAATGGATTGTTGTTGAGTTCTCCCATTCTCTTCACATCAACTTGACCATTTGTTGATAGTTATTTCGAGTCCTAGAAAGCAACTTACTTAAGACACTGGAAAACACTGTAACAGCAAAAACTAGTAGAAAATTTAACGAAAAATCTTATCTGCATGAGTTGCATGCTTCCATCATTATAAACATGATGGTCCAGCCAGTGTCTATTAACCATGATGGTTCCAGCCAATGGCTAAAGCGGCCAAAGTTTTCCCTCAATCAACATAAGTACTAGCTAATCTTACTCTGCTCAGGTTCGACCAGCATGGTTATTCCAAAATTTGCAAACGTTCAGCCCGAATCAAGATAAAGATCGAATTAACTATAAATTTATAGGCATACCANATAATTTTGTTGTAAAAATTAAAAATATTTACTAAATGATATTGTGGCCAAGTTTTGTATAATTCAAAGGAAGAGCACGGTTTGAATTTTTACAATTACATTAAAATCGCTAACATATAACATATATTATTTTGTTAAACTTAATATCAAATTTCTTGAGCGCCACAACGATCAAGCCTTCACTATCCTACGGAGACGTCAAGCACTAAATTTCATGAGTGCCAAAAATTGTAGTATTTAAAATATTTCACAATAAAATTGTGGGGAAATGGATTTGGATTCGAAATTGGGACTTCTCATGTGCATAAACAATGTTCTGCCAACTAAGCTACAAGAGATGTATGATAACAAAGGAACTTACAAGATATATAAAATGAAAAGTTTATTCATTGTCAAAACAAAAAAAAATCTGTTCCGACTGATCCAGCACGGGCAGCCACTGGGACTCGCCGGGTGCTGGATCTGCCACTGGTGAAAGGCAATAAGTTATAATTAATTTCAAGTTGTGCCACATCAAATTGGACAATACTTTCACTAACATCGTACATGTCATCGCCGTAAGTATTATGCATGTCTTCCAACTTTTCATCGTCTTGATCAATCACTTCCTAAACTAACAGTTAGATTAATTCACAATTAATCACGACTACGTGCTACTACTCCACTTTCCTCAAAAACACACGAAAGATATGCAGTAATACACGTTTGACTGCATACTTGGTGTTTTCCATTATTCTCAACCACATATATAGGATGCCAATAAGAACATCTAAGGTACTCCTCCCACGTTGAGCACAACTATATTGCCCTTTCATGTTCCTCGACCTCATTATGCTTCCATCTCGTTGCTTCATGAAATGGATTGTTGTTGAGTTCTCCCATTCTCTTCACATCAACTTGACCATTTGTTGATAGTTATTTCGAGTCCTAGAAAGCAACTTACTTAAGACACTGGAAAACACTGTAACAGCAAAAACTAGTAGAAAATTTAACGAAAAATCTTATCTGCATGAGTTGCATGCTTCCATCATTATAAACATGATGGTCCAGCCAGTGTCTATTAACCATGATGGTTCCAGCCAATGGCTAAAGCGGCCAAAGTTTTCCCTCAATCAACATAAGTACTAGCTAATCTTACTCTGCTCAGGTTCGACCAGCATGGTTATTCCAAAATTTGCAAACGTTCAGCCCGAATCAAGATAAAGATCGAATTAACTATAAATTTATAGGCATACCAGTCAATGATGTGTACCAAAATTAGTCGGTGTTATTGTTGATTTTTGCCACCAACCGAAGTGTTGTTGCTTACATTATCGAGGACATTGTCGTTACTAATCGTTGACAAAGGCGTGTTGGTTAATGATGATCACCGATGATTTGCTATCAATAATTCCATTGAAATTACTATTACGTTAATTTCCGTCAAAGTCTCTGATGTTAATATAATCGATCAATATAAATAGGTTTTTCATAATTGAATACTTGTCATGGCTTCTTGCTAGATATGTGTGGTTCTACAACCATATTAGTCTCATTTGGGATTGATTTTAGATCTCGACTTTTAAATGTCACACGATCACAAGTTAGATTGGTCTAGTTCAGTATATTCTCATTTTTAATTTTTTGGCTTTTAGCTTATCCAAGTATTTATAATTAAATAATAAGTCTAGCTGTTAATTAATTAAATTAATTCCATTCTATCATAGTATCCAAGTCTGATTCACAAAAGATAATTTGAATACTTTTCTACTATATAGATTATGTTTTAATTTTGTAATATTATAAATGTTGAAATATTGTATATATTATTATTATTTTCATTTGAAAATAAGTATATCAAATATATTGCATTCGAAAAATATTTGATAATATTACATATTGTTATAAAAGTAAAAATAAATTTTACAATAAAAATATTAATACAAAAGAACATACATTATAATCAATGTTCATCTTAATAATTGCACGCGTGTACAACTAAAAAATATTTTTATTTGCCAAATGCTAAAATTTATAGCATACAATAGTTCCGAAATAAAGGTTTACCAAATACTTAACTAATTCTTGACGCGACTAATTATTTCTTAGCACAACAAAAATCGATTCTATTAAAATATCAAATCAAGCCTTATGATATTAAAATATTCTATAACATCTCATCTAACTTATATATATGGATATAGATTGTCGAATTGCATTGGCCACATTTAAAATAAAATAAAATAAAATAAAAAATTCACTCTTAGCCCGTCATTTTATGTATATAAGGAAAAAAATTGACTTGTCCAAATATTTGCATAAACTTGTTCGGAAGATCGTACGTTCAATATTATGAGAAATTTTATTTGTTATGTCAAATATTAAGTAGTTAACTATAGAATAATTCTTGTTGTACATTTTTGCGTACAACACGTTTGACACTCCCCTCGCATGAGGGGATTGACCCATATCCAAATAAAATAATTTGCCCTCTCCCTATTGTGAGGAAGACAGTGGGCCCGTGTCATGCTTAATGTACACTTTTGAGTGTACATCAAGCATGGCTCTTAACTATATTGCTTGTATGTATTGTTTATTTGAATGTCTTCATATACCTTTTTGTTTTTATTGTTTCATATACTTGGAATGCAAATTTTGGATTTCATTTGACACTTGACTTGATAGAATTTTTTATTTTAAATTGGGGTCTAATTTTTATTTTTTTTAAAAAATTCATTTTGAGCAATATATTTCACCTGATGTTATTAACGGAAGAAAATAATAAAAATATTTGTATATTCATCAAAGGTCTTAGGATCAATTGATTGACTAATGTATCAATTTGATCCAACGTAGACACTGTCAAACATACCATTTCCAAGAATAAAACAGCACAACCCATAACTAGCATCAGGTAATAATGTAATAATATCTGATAGAATCACTTCATTTGAAGCAGATCGAAAGTCGTTATCGAGACTCAGGCAAAGGATCACACAGCCATCCCTACTAGGAGTCTAATGGACACATAACAGCCCTACCACCAACCCTAATCTAAACACACAGAATGTGGCACATGAAAAGCTTATATAGGACTTAAGGTTCAATCCATTCCCCTCTTTCGTTTGTAAGTTCTCCATTGCTTCATTAGATGAACAACTCCTTCCTGCAGATTAGCTTTCCTACCTTGGTCGTAGTTCCACAATTCTGAAACTATATACCTCCCACTCGGGTTATATTCGTTTATCTCAATCAAAGCTGAGGTCACGGCATCGTACACTTCATCACCATAATTGTTCTTCAGGTCTTTCAGCTTTTCATCATCTTGGTTGATTACTTCCTGAACCAACAGAATAAGTGTTTGTAAGTAAACCACAGCCAGAAACACTTACAAACCATTGAAGAGAGTGACTAGAGTTCACTTCCAGCAAAGGGGTTGATAAAAGGAAATCCCTATNTATACTATCTCCTATCTTATATGAGATAGCTTTCACAGGGATTCTTGCTAAAAATAAATTAACATAGAGAGCGACTAGAGTTCACTTCAGGAATAGGGGGTGATAAAAGGAAATCCCTATGCAGCAGTTTAGAGAATCAAAATATGGGTTCTTGTTTCCAATCCATTCCCCGCTCCATTCCCCATTATGAATTCAAGCTCTCTCCTAGAACGATCTAACAACCTTTGAATGCCATTATTAGCAAAATCTATTTGACTGACAACTCTACTGGTACAAATATTTTAGTAGAACTGTTCATAGTTCAGCATTTGAGAACTCAGTTGTACACAGAAATTAGCATTATGCATGAGGGACAGGATGAACACACTCCTAACCATCAATATTATTCCGTCATGTAACTTCACTTTGTCAAATGAAATTCCAGCTCGCACAACTGACTATCGTGCCTGGTGCCAGGCAGAACCTGTTAACATTGTAGAACCGTGTGTGTAAAGGTCACTGATAAACTAACAATCCAAAATACTGATATGGTTAATTTAAAAAGTGGAATCTACTCATCCCTCGATTTTATAATAAATGATCAAGGAAAGACTTCTTAAACACATTACCGATTTTGGAAACATCAGAATGTGTTGTCAAACAACAAAATCTTTTGGAAATTTGTTAGGAGAAGAAAAACTTTAATAAGATTCAGGAGGATCCTATCCCCTTGAACGAGGCAACCACAAAAACAAGGTTAGAAAGAAGTAAAGGGAGTTGTTTGGTGAAGCTATCTTTGGACGCATCAGCAGTACAGACTTGGACAGCTAGAAAAGCGGAAAACACCATTTTACCAGTAGACGTCAAATTCACCTGTTTAGTTTGATATTATATTTGGTTGTTCCTAAAGAGTACTTTTAGTTATGGAGGAAACAGGATGATACTGGAGTCACCATAGAGCATAGAGAATTGTCTCATAGAGTGACTGCTTTAGATATCTATGTTCGAGTATTAGTAAGAAAAGAGACCTTGATGAGAATGTAGTGCATAGGCTAATGAGGGTTGGATGATATCAAGAAGTAAACATATATACCTATGAATTTTTAAAAATCAAGTTCTACAGTTATTAAACCAACTATAATTTACAAAATATGGTACTGGGTGTTGGATTGTCAAAGGATAAAGTGCCATGCAATGAACACGAGGAAGTTAAGATGGATCCTTGGCCATACCAAAATGGATAAAATAAGAACTATGAATAAAATGTCGCCAATTAAGGATAAACTAATAGCAGGCTGACTTAGGTGATTGGTGCATATCTGCGTAGACCTAAAAATGCTTTCGTTCACAAAAGCGATGTAGTCTCACTAAACAAGTTGGAAGAACAAAGGTAGGCCAAAATTAATATGCGAAAGATTTGCATGCATTAAATCTTCTTGTAGATGTCAATGAACCAAAAAATGGTTATTCATATAGGCTATAGAGGACCCCAAATGTATTGGAATAAATTTTTTTCAGTTATACTTCATATTGGTATCCCCTTTTATTTGATTTTATGTTTGTACTCTAAGATAGTTATATTGTTTAATTTGTTTGTTTCGTAGGACTGAGTACACTGACAAAAGACAAAAGCACGTGGGCAGATTTAAGTTACCCCTTCCAAAAAAAAATTAATAAAATAGTTTTCCCCCAAGTTATTTAGTTAGCAGAAGTTAAGCACAGTAATGCAATACTTGCTTGATCTGCATATGTTTAAAATGTGAGTGCACAGTTGATCGCCATTAATTATGGATTTCCACTAAACCACTTCATTCTCCTCAAAAATAAGCTCGTACTACAACAAAGATATATAGTAGTACACTTTCAACTGCATACCTGATATTTCCCTTTAATCTCAACCACCTTTATAGGATGCCATTCAGAATCTCTAAGGTACTCCTCCCACAGTGAGCACAATTCTGTTGCCCTTTCATTGGCCTCGACCTCATCATACTTCCTTTTCATTGCTTCATGAAATGGTTTGCTGTTGAGTTCTCCCATTCTCTTCACACCAATTTGGCTATTTGTTGATAATTCTTTCAAGCCCTAGAAAGCAGCTTAATTAAGACAACGTATAAAGCTTGTAAGAGCAAAAACTTGAAAAAAAATTAGTGGGAAATCTTATATGCATGAGTTGCATTCCACCATGATACAAGATGATCAAGTCAATGTCTACTACATGAATTCAACTTTGTAAATACTGAGAAACATACTGAAATCTTGTCCCTCTGGCTCTGATCAAGCAAAAGGAAGAAGAAACTTTAATCAAATTTGAAATAACCATTATCGTAAGCAATGTGAAAAAATTTGAAAATCATTATAGGCAATTAAGCATCCAAGTCACTGTAGAAATTATCTGCAAATGACACAGTATAGGTAGCTACAACTTTAAACTTCTTCCCTCGATTAAAATATGTACTAGCTATGTTACTCAGATCAGCTAGGAGGGTCGGATAAAATCCCTCATCCAGCATGGGTATTCCAAATTTTCCACAAGTTCTACTCTTAACAGAAGAATCGACATAATAAGGTATTAACTATAAATAAACTGCACTCAATGATAATATAAACTTGTCAGATTCTCAGAAGCTAACCATACAAACTCTGAATGGAAGCAAAGTATAGGCATGGAACAGGCTGAGACACCGATTTCTGAAACCACTGAAAATGGAAAAGAATTACAGAGCTTACATTAACCAATTCTTTACGAGCATCCTGCAGTTCATCGTTGCTATTGCGCTCCTGCACAATCAGAGTTTGATTTAATGCCAATAAATCTTCAAGATCTCCTTCCTTTTCCCTCAATGAATTGTGCAGTGAATCCATTTTTTTCAGCACTTCCAAATCACATTCATCTTCCACATGCCTCATAACATTTAATTTGCCTCTCAATTGCTCGATTTCAAGCTTTACTGCTTGTTCAGCATCCAGTTGTTTCTCCAGTTGAATGATTTTCTTGTGGAGGTTCTCCTTTTGTTTCTGAAATCATGAAGTATGTCATACAATCTCTGATATAACGTTTGAACTTGCTTACTGAAATAAACAATAAAGGTCTACTTAATGAAGATGAGAACAATTAAATACCTTATGTTCTTCGGCCAATTTCAATACTTTCTCATCAGCCTTTGTTTGCTCATCAGTAGCAGCCTGAAGTGAGCAATTTTTGACAGCATTCTGGAAGTACAACGGAAACCAAGTAATCTATCTACTTATTAGCTAAGAAGCAAAAGAAGAAAAAAATGGTGCACAATACATATAATCAAAGTATCTCATCAAACCGATATACGCAACTTCAATGGCTATAATGGCCAAGAAAATAATCAACATGAATAAGATGGTAATTTAGGACTCTTTCTGAAAGAATAGCAGGTGCAGATGCTCTGTTTCCTGGACATATGCCTATGATACTTGGACCTGGGTCTACATCTGGTGGGGGTGTGTTTCGGAATGCAGGGTTTTAAATCTCTTTAAGTCTGCAATAAGTGGATTTGGCAAACTATTAATATTTTTCTTATCTTTTTTCTCGTGTTCTGTGGATGAATAATGTAATCAAAGTGGTTCAAAATGCATGATCAATATATTTGAAATAGTTATGATACAAATTAGACAATGTGTTGTATACTATCTAATGTTTTATCTTTTGCAAAATATGGAATTAAGTGTCCCAAACCCTTCAACAAAGTTCAAGTATTCAACATGGGCATATCACTCATTAGTAGAGTATAAGTAACATAAATATTGTGCATTGTGAATATAAGAATATTGTGAATTCTACTTCCTTCAAATTAAAGGGTCCAATAAATGCATTTATCCATAACTATATGTTTAATCAAAGCATTATTGGAGAGTACAATATGCTTGTGCAGGAGCCACTAGCTAAGGAGAACATCAGTAGTTGCTCTTGAGCTGGCAATTCTTAATAAGGATCTCAAGTAAAGAGCTTGATCCCGGGCATGGTGGAAACTGATGTTAGATGATCAATGTTGATCCAATTCCCAACACATATGATAGTACCACAGTCATCAATTTTAAATCAAAAATAACATTCCGTAAAAAAGAGAAAGAAAAACCACACAATTGGCTCAAATATCACTTTTTTCCATCTTTATTACTTTATAGGGAAAGTGATTAAATAAAAAAGGGAACAAAATAAATTTAAACAACAACAGACCATCCTCAAGCCTAATAATAAATCATACAACTTGAATTTGATTTTGAGATCTGAGAAAAGTAAGACATAAATGGATTAAATTGATATAACTAATTCGTCATCAAACTGGGATTGTTCGTTTTTGTACAGTAATTAACACGTCCCCCCTAGCTACCAAACACAAATTAGTGATATTGCAAACACTGACATAAACCGATTTATATTAACAAGCCACCCACGACTCTATTTAACCAAAAAAGGAACACTGAATGAAATTCAGGAAGATAAGTAACCAACTACATAATCTGTAAATTGGAAAAGACAACTCAGAAAGGCAATAGAGGAATTTTAAAAATATAGACCCCAACATTTGGAGAAGCAGTAGATATAGCTAGTCCACTTAAATGATGCAGGAAAGCATCTCTCACAGGAAAAATACTTTCAAAAGACGTAGCCGTACGCTGGTCCTTCACAGCACACTACTATGGTTTATCCACTTGCAGACCATGATCGTGACAAAATGTTTGTCTAGCCTTGAATTGGAATTGTTGCAAACATTCCTACATTCCTACTGATTTTAAGGATGGTCGCTATGTGGGAGAGAGCGGTACTAAACTGAGGGATCAGTTGACAAGGAAAGGATTAATCCTACTAGAGTGCGACCTCTATGGAATTAGCAAGGACATTCAGGAACTGCTCTTGTAGAGTTTCAAAGTATTGGTCTCGGTTCAACAATGCCATGCCCTTTGAGAAAGGTTATGAGGCTAATCACCATGGAAGAGATGTTAGGTGGCAAAAAATGACTCGAAATCTGATCTCATGGATGTGTTGTTCAAGATGACGATTACAATTCTGATACCAATTTTGAAGAAAATCCAAGTAAAATTGGACACCTTAGAACCATTTCTCGTATCATGGAAGACGAGGTTTGGACTTTGGAAGACATAAAAGCTTGTAGGTAATTTAACAAATGTGATCGAGGCAAAGAAAATGCACTTGCTAGAGATGGAGAATAAATTCAAGGAGAACAAGATATGTACCATGAGCATTCCTCCGCTCAAACTTATTAAAAATATAAACTGCTAATGTTGCAAACAGAGGGAACGAATTATACAACTAGCATCATCGTGATGGCAGAAGTTTTAAGAAAAAGTTCCCAAATTTCATTCAACTAACTCTTTTCTGACAAATTTTTTTGCTGCAGAACTACAATTGAAAGGCTGGATCTTCTTTAGGACATCCACATACTTAAGGGAATTGCTCAAGAATTACTGTCTCATATCTATTAGGGCTGCCCCCTTCTTTTGCAAATTCAGCCAGAGGTTATACAAATATAACTCATTCATGAAGGTCTTTCTAGCCTGAATTGAGGACCAAGTTGGCTTAAGGCCATATTCAGACAAAATCGTGATGGTGGCTGGATATGAAAATTGGTCTTATCAGCAGTATTATATCATAATTAAGAAACAAACAGAAGAGTTTTACAGAACACGTTAAGGAAGCTTCAATAAGTAGTGCAAGAAATGGTAAGAGTCGTACAGAGCGAGGATAGCATTTTCATTTTGTATGACTACCTCAAAACATTGCAGAAAGAGATCACTGTAGCAACAGACTTTCACAAAGAGCATTGAGAGATCAACTACTAAGAATAAATTCCAAGAGATTCACTTTGTATTTCCTGGAGGGATTGTCAAGGTGATCTACATTCAACATGGCATATTCTAAGTTCCCTACAAACAAGGATCTAGATTTTTTTTTTTAAAAAAAAAAGAAAACAAAGATCTGTGCTTGCGTAAAAGAGAAAATAAAAGAGAGAAAGCTCTGATATTGATCCTTGCCCCCTTCAAAATCATGAGACATAATGCAGGTTAATACACAAATGAAAAAGAAATGCAGCACCTCTTCAAGCTCCTCAGCAAGCTTTCTCCTCTCATTTTCATTATGAGTCTCACGTTTCGCCAGTTCATGACCCCGGAGCTCAAGCTCTCTTTTCCGAGTTTCCAGTTGCAACTTCAGCTTTTCATGGTCATTAAAAATCTTCTGGAGATGATCACGTGCACCTGACTGAATCTTTTTGATATCTGATTAATACAAACGAGCATTTCAGGATAAAAAAACAAGTAGGACTTAATTAGCTCAATACCATAGTGCAGACAAGACACACCATCGTTATACTCTCGAAGAAGCTTATCCTTCACCATGATTAACTGGCTAAGGGAGTTTTCAGTCTCCGTGAATTTATTCTCCATCTCTAGCAAGTGCATCGTCTTTGCCTCGATCACATTTGTTAAATTACCTACAAGCTGCTGTGTCTTCCTAGCTTCATCTTCCATGATATCAGAAATGGTTCTAAGGTCTCCAATTTTACGTAGATTTTCACCAAAAATATTATCAGAATTGTAGTCATCTGCTCGAGCCACCCACCCGTAAAGATCAGATTTCGAGTCATTTTTTTCCTGCCAACTTCTCTTTCCACGGTGATTAGCCTCATAAGCCTTCTCAAAGGCCATGGCATTGTTGAACCCAAGCCAATCATTTTGAAACTCTACAAGAGCAGTTCCTGAATGTCCCCTATAATTCCAGAGAGGTCGCACTCTGGTAGGATTAAATCCTTTCCGGGTCAACTGATCCCTCAGTTTACTTCCACTTACTCCCACATAGCGACCATCCTCAAATTCAGTGGGAATGTTGACAACAATTCCAATCCACGGCCAGACAAACATTTCATCGCGATCATGGTCTGCAAGAGGATCAACAATAGTAGCTTGCTGTGAAGGACTAGAGTAAATGGCTACATCTACATCATTTTCCAAGTATTTTGCCAGTGCAAGATGATTTGCCTTGTCTTTCCTGGTTCGCTTCTGTGAACTGCACTTGCCAACACCAAGTGCATGCTGCAAGAGTTCCTTGTACAGGAAATCTTGCTTCTTTTTCTTTGGACAGAAGGGGCAAGTGTAAGCATCATCAGATACTTTAAACTGCTGATTAACATTCTTCAGTTCTTCATATGCTTTCTCTTCATACTCAGTTTCGGAATCGCTCATGTCAATATCATCTCCAGAACTGTACTCCATTGAACTTCCCATGAGACTCGATCTTATGAAGGTCAAACTGACTGCAAATGAAATGAACATATTACCTCTAATTTCCCGTCAAAAGCAGCATCATTTAGCCATCAGAGAAGTGTTTGGCATTAAAGATTTATTTTAGTAACCATCAAAAGAAAAATGGCAACTGAAAGATTCATTTATATATTCTATTTTGTTCCATACAGGCACATTTGATGTGTCTCAATGTTTATAATTCAAGAAAATTACACGAGAAAAAAAAAAAAAACTAACCGAATTTGACATGCATGATGTAAAAATAATTTATTTGCAGGCAAGCACTAAAATCATGTAAATCAAAATCATTAACTTTTGGGGGAAATCAAATACTTTCGACTTACAATCTTATGAAGGTCACACTGACTGCAAATGAAATGAACATATTACCTCTAATTTCCCGTCAAAAGCAGAATCATTTAGTCATCAGAGAAGTGTTTGGCATTAAAGATTTATTTTAGTAACCATCAAAAGAAAAATGGCAACTGAAAGATTCATTTATATATTCTATTTTGTTCCATACAGGCACATTTGATATGTCTCAATGTTTATACTTCAAGAAAATTACGCAAGAATTAAAAAAAAAACTAACCGAATTTGATATGCATGATGTAAAAATAATTTATTTGCAGGCAAGCACCTTAAAAAGCACTAAAATCATGTAAATCAAAATCATTAACTTTTGGGGGAAATCAAATACTTTCAACTTACAATTTTAATTGAAACAAGTTGGCATAAGTTCCCCTTTTCTTTTTTATTACATGAACATGGTCAAACTTAAGGAAATAACACATTTAATAAGAACTAATCAACATTATAACAGTCTCTTCAACAAAATAAATCACTGTAAATTACAAAACTCAATATATGTGCCAAATTGGGGAAGCCTGCATTACGCTAAATGAGTGAAAAAAGGAATAAGTGATTAAAAATTTTAATTCGCAACTTCTTCCCCCTTTTCACAGCATACAAACATAGAACAGGCAGAAATCAATTAACCCAATAGAATTGAAACGGAAACATGAACATGCAAGGAAAAAAATATACGGAACTAGCAAAAAATGACTACAACCCGAAAGAGAAATAAAATTTAAGCGGAATTTGGAGGAAATGAGCTACGAACCGCAAAACTTACAATTTCCCAAAACTTCCCCTTTTTCACAGCATAAGAACGTAACAGGCAGAAACCGGATGGACCCAAATGAATTGAAACAGAAAAAGAAAGAAATCGTACCGAATTAGCACATGAACGACACAATAAATTGTTCAGAACGGAAAAGAGAAACAGAATTTCTTTGAATTTAACTCACCAGAGTAAGATTCTAGCTGCGAATCCGAATCTTCAGATCCGTTAAATTGCTGGGCAGAAGGAAACAGTGGGTTCCGGGGGAGTAGAGCGAGGACGAGTCAAGAGTGAAAAATGACTTTGGGTTTCACGAGCTATGGGAGAATTGAAAAGGACCAGAGATTCCTAAATAGTATTACACTGACAGTCACCGGTTAATTATAAACGACAACAAATGTAAGATGAACAGCGTTACCCTTTGAACTAAGACCAACTCATGTTAATACCAAAGAAATCGACTCATAGACCCCACTTGTAGCTGGGTGAACCCGGTTTGATTTCAATTTAAGATAATTTTTCAAATCAAACCACTTAAAAAGTGGTTTCAAAAGCAAATCAATTCAAATCACTTTTATCGATTTGGTTCGGTTTAAAATCACGATTTAACAAAAAAAATTAATATATATCAAGTTTCTATTTTATACAGATTTTAATCTTAATCAAAATTAATAAATAATTTTAAGCATATATTTTATAGGACACACAACTTTTAAACTACACATTTAACCATATTTGATGAAAATTAAAATTAGATTTTTAGTAGATTTTGATAAAATATGTGATTAAAAAATTATGGGACTTATAAAGTATGTAGTCAAAATGAATTGTTAATTATGAGTTAGATTTTAAACGATACCAAAAATAGGTTTAATCAATGTTTATCAAAATTTATTAAAAATTTGATTTTAATCTCACCAAACAAGGGACAAATAAATTTAATCATAAATATTAGTCCAAAATTTCACGTTAATACATAAATGATATCATTAAAAATATTGCAAATCATAGTTCTATAATTCTAATTATTATAATGTAACAACATGATAAAAATATTTTAACTTCATAGTCGATATTAATTAGCGCAGCATCTACAATAATAACACATGATTCATTCTCTCCATAAATATACGAATATAGTACATGAATTCATTGATTATAGTTGAATGATATAAAACAACTAATAGAAGAAAATGAATAAAAATATTAAATATGATAATAACTTTAACTTGTATAACTTTTTTTGAATTGTCCAATACTTTTACCTCATTCAAATATTAACGAATCACTATAGATTTCTTGTTATCATGCAACCAATTTTTAGAGAAAATCGCCGTCTTAACTATATTTGCACTCAACGAACTCCTAAAAGAATCAAGAATCCAACCACTAGTAGGGAATATAGATCTAGAAACAACTCTCGATATTGAATAGTTAACACATGTTTAGCAATTTAAGGGACAATCTTGTATTCATTTGCATTCAATTTTCATCAAAGTAATAGTCAAAAGGCTCATTGATCAAATCATCAAAACGACCATTTAAGCAATTCACTCTAGCAATTAATAGTAAAATCTAAAAACTAAGCTAAAATATAAATAATTAATCGAGTGACCTAACTAGGAAATTGAAACGCGAATAAATGAAAAATATTTCCAGTTAAAAATTTTAAGGGAGCTCTACACAAATTAGAACAAAACAAGACAATTACCAATAAAATATAGCAAATAATTACCAAAAAATTGGAAATTTTGGATAAACTGACTTGAAAAATTAGTTGAAATTTGAGAAAACTATTATTAGAAGGAAAATAAATGTTTAAACTTGAATTCAAATCTAGATTTAATTGTCTACTTACAGCCCGTTTGACAATCTTTTGGGTAGAAAAAAAAAGTCATGAATATTTATTTTTTGTAGAACTTGTGGTTAAATATGTATTGAATATGTTATTGTGTGAATGCGAACTATAAAATAAATTAGAGAGTATCAAATATGCACTTAATTGTAATGGATGGTTATGAATATGATTTAACAGCAGTTATTCAATATTTTACCTAATTTTAAAGTTTTACATTCATGGTTGTGATGACGAATTCGTATTTGGGTACAATATAATTAATTAATTGAGTTTGATAATTATCTAATAGGTATTTAATTTAATTGAATTATGTCTAATATGAATGTATCTGTGTTTAATATTTTAATATATTTTGATTAGAAGAAAGATAGAAAAAAATTACGAAGCCCAATACAGATTGTTAACACTGCTATTAATGAAACTTAACACCAAGTTGGGAATTGTGACAAGTTTTTGGAATTCTTGACAGACTTGTCAATAATAGAGAGAGAGAGAGAGAGAGAGACAGAGACAGGAGGGGTCTCTTTTCGCCTTTTTTACAGTTCTCCCTGGAATAAACTTTATCCTTTTTGTGAAGGTCGAGTACTTTTAACGATTCACAATAGATTCCATGTTATCATGCGACTAATTTTTAGAGAAAATAAGCGTTTTAATTATATTTACACTCAACGAACTTCTAAAAGAATCAAGAATCCAACCATTAGTAAGGAATGCAGATCTAGAAGTAATTGTGGATATTGAATAGTTAACACATATTTAACAATTTAAGGGACACTCTTGTATTTGCATTCAATATTTTTGATCAAAATACATTTGTTAACAATTTATAATTCCACACTAAAAATAAAAATATGCATATAATTAAAAATTTGTTGGCCAATAAAAATTTGACACATAACACGTTATATTTATTTCAAAAGTGCATATGTCAAATTATAATAAATGCTATATTTCTCGTTGACACATGTATTAAATATCGAGAACTACATTTCAAATCCCAAGTTATCCTTTTATCTCCGTAGTTTTTTCTTCTTTGCAAACTCCAATGCAGACTAGCTTCTTTTGCCCTTCTATTTTATTTTATTTTCATTTGTTTCTTTCGCATAAGTATTTTGTTTTGACCATTTTTTCTTGCTAACCCCTTCTGAAACAAAACAAAACAACACATTAAGATCAGTGATAAAATATAAAATAAAAATACTATTTATTATTAGCAAACTTCTATTTTTTTTCGGATTTTATTTGATTTGGGAAAGCTTAAATCTAATGTTGATGTTATTAGCATTAACTTTGAAAATTACTTGAAGCATTATATGGTCTCACACATTGATGGGATAAAACTATTTCTTGAGTTGAAAGTTTTATAGAAAGCAACACCTTTACAAACTAATGGAGAAATTGATGTATTAAATTACGTTAAGAGAATGGATTATTGTTCTGCAAACGATTCAGTTGCTTATAGATTGTTATTGACTATTTTTGTCATCGTTGTCTCCATTTATATAAATTTTTCACAGTTGAAGTTGATTAAATCTTATCTTTGATCAATCATATCACAAAAGAGATTGAATTGATCGACTATGATTTCTATTCAAAAAATAATGAAAATAATTTGATTTGAGTAGTTTGATTACCAAATTTGCATCTTAAAATGCGAGAATGTTAAATATTATGCTAGCATAATATCTCAAATATTGAGATATATTTTATTTTGTTACTCTATCTTTTGGATTATACAAAGTCTTAGTTTAAATATAAATAAATTATTTATATTTTAGTATTGCTTGGCTTTTAAAAAATTATGTTTTAGGGCCTCAAAATAATGGGAAGATTTCATAACTAAGAGGTTAAGTTTAACTCATTTCAAATTTAAGAGAGAATGTTTAAAATTTCAAATCTCGGATTTTTTTTTTACATTTCATTGAGTTTATCACGTAGCGTTATCTAAACTAATGCTATAACATCAATGATTTTATATAGCATTATTCATATATATGATCATTCGAGCCATCCTCAAAAGTTATTGAGATTGATTATTAAGCCCTACATAGCTCACTTATTATCTACCAAATAGTGAATAGATATAACAATTTTCGATTAACTGCTCTGGACCTAAGTTGTCGAGCTTATTTTTGCGTTACATACATTGTCTTCTTTACATAATTATTAGAATCGGTGCGAATCCTTGGTTCAACAAAAGTATTATTCTCATATATTTAAAAAGAAACAAAAGAAGTGCTCTACTAAGAGTATTTTCAATACATTCTTTAAGGGCTTGTTTGAGCTCCATTTTTACCAAAAAAAAAAATTGTATTTTTAAGTAATGTATTGATGAGAAATGTGTGGTTAACAAACAAATAAATAAAAGTTCTGAATTTGCGTGTAATATTATTTTATTGAAAAATATGTGGTTAAAATGAGATAAAAATGAAGCTTGAACAAGGGCTAAATAAAAAATACTCTTTATTTCAGAGAGTCGTTCATGAGTTTCAATATATTCTCTATTTTAACTTTTTTATGGTTAATTCTTCAAATTTGGAGAGCTCAATTAATCAATTATTTATAGCTTATGATAACTGAATTCAATAAGTTTCAAATTCCAATGCTCCACTTTTTAAATTATTCACGTCGTATTTGATCTTATTCCCATTTACTTCAAATAAATTATATCAATTTAAAAAATAGTAAATCTGGCTCTCCAAATTGCTCTCTATTTATTCATTATAATCAAAGAATTTAATAAGTTTCAAATTCCAATGCTCGACTTCTTGAATTATTTAAATCATATTTCATTTTATAGACCAAAATCTAATTTTTTATATATTAATTGAAAAATAAGAAAAACAATAAGAGTGCGTTTGATTGCCAATAATTTTAATGAGAATGTGTTTTTCCATCTAATTTTATACTTTTGTGCTGTTTGATTTACAATTTTTTCACGAAAAATATTTTCCTACTTTTGATCATATAACCATATTTTTTTGAAAACAAAGAAAATATTTTCTTTAGAGAGAAATAATCTTTATTATCCAGGTAATTCACTATCCCTTACTCTATCTCATCTACCCACCGATAAAAATGGATAAATATAATATTTTCTAAGTTGAAAACTAAATCAGTCAAACACATTTAATTAATAATTTTCGTACAAATAATTTCTAAACAATTGAATTGCATATAATTCTTTTTTTTTCATGCAAATTTCATATTCGTAATCAAACGCACCCTAAAAGTTTCTTCAAAAAGTAAAATAAAGAACTTATTGTAATATGTAAAAGAATTTGCTATTTTAAATTTATAGATTGTACTTTTAAAATAAGGAGTCTTTTGAAATTAACACTAGTTATGAATTCAAAATAAAGTAACATAGTAATTAAAAAAAGGTTTTTAAAATTATTTATCTTGTTATTCCGTTTTCATCAATTTTTATATTGGGTTAGATGTAATGAACTTGTTTATTGTTAGGTAGTAATTATCTCATGCTAATTGGTTCAATGATGCATGCAACTTTCACGGTTCCAGGTCCGATCCTCAAATAGTTATTGATTGGTTTGATCGGACTTTGACCGGTTCATTTACAAATTGGCTCATGTCATGTGCAACTCAAACTGGTTCGACCTGTAGGTGGCTAGCAGCTAGCTATCCTGTTGAGTTAGATCCAAATTAATAACTCATAGCCCCTGTTTGATTTAGTTTAAAATTTTGATTATTTTAATTCAAATCAAACATGAGCATAATTTCCAGTTGGTGCTTCGACTCATACATGAAGTTATTTTAATAGACGTCAAAGGACAAGGACCCAACCCATTAAAAAATGGAAACAGACTAGACCATTCCTTAGTTTGTAAGTTCACGAGTTGGTCCGCCAATCATACGGACCATAGATTAGCTTTTCTAGCCTAACAACCTACAAGGATCTGCTCTCTCAGTCCACTTTATTAGATAATATTACTATTACTCGTGGCGTAATTCAAAAATGTAATGAAAATATTTATTTTTTTTCTTAATTGTAGTTTAATTTTTGTATTAAACTTTCATTAAAATAAAAAAGCGGCCTAGCCTACAGTATTGGTTGGTCTGTCCACTGGTCGACTCTGCAATTGTGGGACCTCGTTAGAGGCTAGACTTGGACCTGATGCTACCAAAAATCGTATCTGCTGATTTTTGAGTTTGACGACTGAGGATGAGCACGAATGAGATCTTCCGATACCTGAAACAAAGACGTCGATATATGTTTTCGTCGCCCCTCCGATGCTTAAGTCAGAGAAAGAATTTGAGAGAATATATATGCTGAGAATTATGTTAAAATGTACCTTAATAATGAATTGGGATGATGTATTTATAGAGGTGGGTGGTGTAATCCTAGTAGAATCACAAAGTTGAGATTCGTAGGAGTCCCACCATGATTTGAAGTTGAAATTTGTCTAATTCTATAATCCCCAAGTGTTTGGATTAGGATAGAGTTCTGATGATAGAGTCCTCTTAGCATTAGGTATCACAATAATAATAGGACTTTTCTCCCTGGGATAGGTCCAGCCTTGATACAGAGTAAAATCCTAATAAATCATGAATTCCCGAGCTCGAGGAGGGCGTTGGCCGAGGAAATCATGGGAAATCTCATAAAATGGGCCCTCTCATCCTCGGGGTTGGAGCTCGGGATGAACCCTATATTGGGATCATCACTGGCCCTTGTGCATCCGTGCCAGGGGCTCATGTTCGAGGATCTGGGATGTGATGCACATCATCATAACATTGACGACAAACCTCGGGAGTAGTACTGAGCGGTCTTTGATGTGGGATTGAACGTCCTTGAAAAAATGACTGCTCAGCCTTTTGAATTAGGCTAGACAGCCTTGAAGAAGGGATTGAACAGCCTTGAAAGGTGGCTGCTCAGCCTTTGAAATGGGGTTGAACAACCAGGATATATGACTGCTCAGCCTTGAAGAAGGGGTTGAACAGCCTTGAAAGTTGGCTGCTCGGCCTTCAAAATGGGGTTGAACAACCATGATATATAACTGTTCAACCTTGAAGAAGGGGTTGAACAGCCATGAAAGATGGCTGCTCAGCCTTGAAGAGGTGACAGCGTGACACGTGGCTTCGAGATTTAAGCCAATTACTACCCTGGGAGCTCGGATGCTTGCCATGTGGCAGGATGAAGGGCTAGGATTGAGAGACTCTTGGTCTTCTTCAGAAACCTATAAATACCCCAATGTCCCACCTCATTTGGCACCTTTCTGTCTCACAAAACTCTTCGGACTACCTCGAGCTTTTTGTACACCTAAGGTAAGACCTCGAGACTCCTAGGTAATTTTAAGTTTAGTTATTAGAAATGTCTTCTGATAGTTAGTCGGGATCGGGCTCAACGCCCGAGGACGTAGGTCATTCCTGGCAGTCCCCTTAGACACTAGGCATGTCTTGAATTACCCCGACTTTAGAGATAGATATAAAGAGCATGAGGCCATAGCCATAGCCAGGGAGTTCGGGCTTATGCCGGGGTGAGATATCAGAGCTTCTGGGCCCGAGGATAGTATAGTCAGTGCTTGAGAAGGAGAGACAGTGGTTTTTAGGTACGCCTTGAAGGGAGGGTTTAGATGGCCTCTTCACTCTTTCTTTATAGAGTTTTTGGTCGAGCACTTCGTGTGTCTTGGGCAGCTCGTTCCTAACGTACAAAGGATAATCACCTATTTTTTCATTGCTTGTAGGTTACAGTCCATAATACCTAGGCTCGACCTCCTTAGGATGGTGTTCGAGCTGAAATCTTTATCGGGCTATAACTGCTTTGTTTAAATGTCAACCCGAGGTAGGTTTATGATCCCCAAAATGCCGAGCTCCCTTAAGGGGTGGAAGCAATTTTTTTTTTTATTCATCCTCAAGATCCCAATCATCCTTTTGGTCCTCGGTGGACTATTCCGAACATCGCTCGGTTTAATGAGGGGCATGCCTATTTTGAAATTTTAGAACGAGATAGGTAGAGTTTGGAAGATCTCGAGCCATTGATCTCGAGCCATTGTGTTTTGACTTTGATGACTTGCTTGGGGATGAGATTCTCGACCTAGCAAATGTGAAAGGTCTTGAGGGTAGGATTTAACTTCATGTTATATTTTTTTTCATTAAACCCGAGCCCTGCCTCGAGCTAACGACTTGTTTTGCAGAAGACATGACCTTTGATCCTCAAGCTCTGCGACTGGCGGCAGGCCAGAAATCAAAGATTTCACAAACCCGAGCTCCAGGCCAGAGGAAGGAGAAGAAGAGGTCTCGAGGCGATGTGACTGAGGAACGAAGAGGATCGAGGGAGTGTTCCACTCAACATCCTCAGGATGATAGGCCAGAGCCTATCACGACCCCCGTGACAGTGGCGAGGCCCTCTACCGTAGTAGTCAATCAAGAGGACGACGTTCTCTCCCAACCCCGAGGCGTCGATGGCGGGGAAAATTGTACACTCTTACCTGGCCTCGTGTACAAATATCGAGGCTTGGAGCTCGAGGAAGGAGTGAGGACACTACAGTCTTTAGCACTGAAGGTAAGCCTGCTCTGTCGTTCTCGAACATTTCCGTGCTTGATCTTATTATTATCTGGTGTGTAACTGTTCATTTTTGTAGGCACTCAGTGTTGCTCGAGAGATGTCGCTGAAGGGCGAGGCTGATTCTCGAGAAGTGAACGAGTTGAAAAGTGCCCTGGAGCTTCGAACTCGACGCGTGGCTGAGCTTGAAGTTGAACGAGGTCGGGATTTGGCCAAAATCGTCGAGCTTGAGGTCAACTTGCACCAAGCTAAGGATGAGATTGGGGTGGCCAAAGGCGAGGCCGAAGAAGCCAAGCTCGAACTCGAGTAAACGACGAAAGAATTTGAGTCCAAGCTTGCTATGCTCGAGTTTTTACAGTCGAAGACTTCAAGAAGTCTGATGAGTGTGTCGTGATTAAAGGAGACTATACCTTGGGCTCTTACAACTATGCATTCAAGCAAGCTCGAGCATATTTAAGGGCTAAGCTTCCTGACGTCATTCCTAATGAGCTGCAGCGTGTACCCGAGGTCACTGATCAACTTGAGTTGTCAGCCTCTTAAAGGACACTGATCGAGGATGAGGTTACTAGGGAAGATGATGCAGTAGATATGCCCTCGAGTCATGACTTAGACTAAGACTCCATTCCCTCCCCGACCATCTTTTATGTTTTCGAGATTTGAACAAAGTACATTGCCCGATCCGGGTTTGAAAATTTGTTTTGTATCTTCGAGCAAGATGCTCGATCATATCTGATTGTTTTGTCATTCTTGTGTTTTGAATGTCCTTATTACTTTTGATGTACTCGAGCTTATAGATCGAACGATCATAATCGAGTATGAACTCAAGGAACATTAGATAATGATTGAATCAAGTTATGAACTCGAGGAACATTGAGCTCTTAAGCTCGAGGACCGTATAACTCGAACATAGTAATAATGATTCAATCAACTTATGAACTCGAAGAACATTGAGCTCTCAAGCTCAAGGGTCATATAACTTGAATAACATAATAATAATTTAATCAAGTTATGAACTCGAAGAACATTGAGCGTCTAAGTCGAAACCTCAAACAACTAACTTAATCGAGCAATTAATTTAATCGACTAAGCCATTTACAAACTCGAGGAATTTAGGGTACTGAATCTCGAGAATTTAGATCTCGAATAGTGAAATAGTGATATAATCAAGTTCTGATCTTGATGACCTCTGCCGAGGAATTAGAAATTCAAATATTGAGGACTCAAGCCCAAGGTTCACGCAAGGATTTGATGTGCTTGCTCGGTGGCAAGACTTTGAGGTGCTTGCACGGGGCAATGCCTTGAGGTACTGGCCTTGAGGTGCTTGCTCGGTGGTGAGACTTTGAGGTGCTTGCACGGAGCAAGGCTTTGAGGGAAAAGACTGAGGATGTCCATGCCCCATTGCTTGAATGGAGCGGCACAATAAATAGGAGTGAGCTCATCGATTGGGAAGTGGATGACGTTGCCGAACATTTGACATTTATCACATCTTTTAACATAGTTAATAGCTAATATCCATATCTCATAAGTTTGAAGGCTAGAACCCGAGCTCCTTGATGATTCCCGCATACACCCTCGTGGACCTCCGATAGGGCTAGGGCTGCTTCTGAAGGTTTGAGGTACCAAAGATATGGAAGAGTAACACTTTGACGAAATAAAACTTTATTGATCATGTAATACCATGGTGCCCGAGCATGAACGCTCCTTGCCAACCGCGGATCATCGGGCAAATTTCCATTGGTTATATAATCGACTATCGGGTCCATCTAGCAGGGCTCATGCTCAATATCCGTGATGGAGGGTGCTTGACTTATGCTTGGCTTTTCCTAATTACCGAACTTGGGCACACAGGCCCGACAACTAAAAAAGTAAAAAGACGCGGGGCATGCAAGCCCGACAAACTAAAAAAATAAAAAGATAAAATTACTAAGTAAGAAAAACTATTTGTAATAAATCTTCAGATTATCAGCGTTCCAAGGCCTCGAGAGTGGTCTTTCCAAGGTATCTCTTAGGCTATATGCTCCTTTAAGGACTTGTCTTATGACTTCAACGGGTCTTTCCCAAAGGCCCATAGCTTGCCCGAGGCATGAAACGCTGCTTCAGCTCTTCTAAACACTAGATCTCCAACCCTGAACTTCCTGGATCTTACCCTATTGTTGAAGTGCTTGGCTGTTCTGTTTTGGTAAGAAGTAACTTTTATAGAAGCTTGTTCTCTTACTTCTTCAAGAAGGTCAAAGTGTTCTATTGTGTGCCCGTCGATCCTGGGCTCAAGTCTCCTAAGGCTCGGTAGTCTGGCCTCAATTGGAAGCATAGCTTCTACCCTAAATGCCAACATGAAAGGCATTTCTCCTATTGTCGTTTTGTGGGATGTCCTATATGTCCAAAGTATGGAGGGTAGCTCATTGGGCCAAGATCTTCTAGCTTCTCTGAGCCTTGTTTTGAGCTCTTGCAAGATGATTCGATTTGTTACCTCAGCTAGGCCATTACTTTATGGGTGTACAATCGACGTAAGGTGGTGATAAATCTCCAAGTTGGTGCAGAAGCTCTTGAACGGTTGGTTATCGAATTGTCTCCCATTATCAGTTATGAGGACCTTGGGTATCCCAAACCTACAAATGATGGATTTCCAAACGAACGACCTCAGCTTGGGTTTCGAAATTGTTGCTAAGGGCTCAGCCTCGACCCATTTAGTAAAATATTCCTCGGCTACAGCGACAAATTTCAATTGCCCTCGAGCAAGTGGGAAATGACCGAGGATGTCCACGTCCCATTGCTCGAATGGGACTGCACAATAAATGGGAGTGAGGTCTTCGACTGGAGAGTGGATGACGTTACCGAACCTTTGACATTTGTCACATCTTCTAACGTAGTTCATAGCATCAATTTTCATGGTAGGCTAATAATATCATATCTTATAAGTTTAAAGGCTAGAGCTCGAGCTCCTTGATGATTCCCGCATACACCTTCGTAGACTTCTGCTAAGGAGTGGGCTGCTTCTGAAGGTTTGAGGCACCGAAGGTTGTGGTGCCCAGGATCGAATGCTTCTTACCAACGCTGATCATCCGACAACTTCCCATCAGTTATATAATCAACTATTGGATCCATCCAGCACGGCTCTTGCTAAATATCCATGACAGAGGGTGCTTGATTTATGCTTGGCTCTATTACAAACTTGACATGGACTGTTCTGTCGAGGCCATCAGTCCCCATAAAGACAAGTCTGGATAATGCATCCGCCTTACAGTTTTCAGTTCGGGAAATCTTTATAATTTCACAACTTCTGAATCATCTTTGAAGATCATGAACTTTCAAACAGTAGAGGCTCATCTTCTCACCTTTTCTTTCAAATGTCCCCTCAATCTGGCCTACCACAAGTTGCGAATCACTGAAAGTTTTTGTCTTCAAGCTAAAGATTAATGGCAAGCTCGGGTGCGATAATTACTGCTTCGTACTCTACCTCATTGTTTGTAGTGTCAAATTCAAATCGAAGTGCACATTGTATTTTTGTATGTCTATCTGGGTTGATGAATATAATTCCTGCAACCAAGCCCGTGGAGTTCAATGCTCCATCTACGAATATCTCCCTTGTGTCCATAGTATAAATGGTCCAGTTGTCACGTGGCCCCTGAGGACTTCGGGTGAATTCTGCTATGAAGTCGGCTAAGACATGTGCTTTGATCGAGGGTCGGGACTTGAACTCGATGTCAAATTCATCAAGTTCAATTGCTCACTTCAATAGCCTACTGGACACGTCGTGCTTCGGAGTATGTGCTTAAGTGGTTGATTCGTGAGCAGACAATTAGATGAGATTGAAAGTATTCTCGCAATTTCTGTGCCGCCACCACTAGGGCAAAAGCTAGTTTCTCGGCCAATATATATCTGGTCTCCGTATCATGTAATACCTTGCTCACGTAGTAAATTGATTGTTGAGCCTTATTGACCTCCTTTACTAACACCCCGCTGACCGCATTCTGTGAGACCGCCAGTATAAAAGCAAAGTATCTTCGAGGTTCTGGTCTTGTCAGAACTGGTGGCGTTGCCAATGTCAGCTTGAACTCCTGGAATGCTTTCTCACAATCCTCATTCCATTCAAAGTTATGATTTCTCCTAAGAGCTTTGAAAAAGGGAAAACATCTATCCGTTGCATGAGACATGAACTTGTTCAAGGCGGCAACCCGACCAGTCAGTTTTTGGACCTCTTTCCTGCTCTTAGGGGACTCCATAGATGTTAGTGCACGTATTTTATCTGAATTGGTCTCAATTCCTCTATGCATGATCATGAAACCCAAGAATTTGCCCGATGTCACTCCAAAAGCCCACTTTGTCGGATTCAACTTCATGTTATATTTCTGAAGGATGGAAAATACTTCCTCAAGATCGATAATATGTTGTTCTACTTGTTTGCTCTTGACTACCATGTCATCTACGTAATCTTTACTATTTTCTCGATCATCTTAGAAAAGATCTTGTTGATAAGTCACTGATAAGTTGCTCCTACATTCTTCAACCTGAATGGCATGACCCTGTAATAATATATGACAGAGTCAGCCATGAACGATTTTTTTTCCTGATCTTCCTCGGCCATGAAGATCTGGTGATATCTAGAAAAAGTATCGAGAAAGCTGTACAACTTGTGTCCCGACGTGCTGTCCACGAGGTTATCGATCCGAGGTAGGGGATAGCTGTCATTTGGGCATGCCTTGTTAAGATCTGTAAAGTCGATATATGCTCTCCATTTACCGTTGGCCTTCTTGACGAGTATGACGTTGGCGAGCCAATCAAGATACTGAACCTTCCGAATAAACCTGACATTGATTAACTTACCAACCTCTTCCCGAATGACCTCCCGACGTTCTAGTGCGAACTGTCTCTTCTTCTGTTTGAACGACCTTGCTCCTAGTTTAATATTGAGTTTATGGACTGCAACATTGGGATCTATCTCGGGCATGTCCTTTATGCACCAGGCGACCACATCAATATTGCGGGATAGACAACCTATGAGCATGGCCTTGAGGTTAGTATCAAGATCTCGACCAATTTTTACCTTCTTACCGTGCTCTAGCTTGACCTCCATCAATTCTTCCACTGGAGCCCTTGGGTTCGGGTGACAAGATTTGCATGGCGTCAATGCTTATCCTACAAACACTAGTAACGTAGCACTGTCTAGCAACTGTCTGGTCTCCACACACCATCCATATGTCATTACTAGTAGGAAACTTCATAGCAAGGTGAAAGTAGAGACAATGATTCTAATTTTGTTAAGCAATGGCCTTCCGAAAATGGCATTGTAGGTCATTGATGCACGAACTGCCTGGCATGATGTTATTTCAGTTACCTGCTTTTGAGTTGATCCTAATGTAAGTGGGAGATTGACGACTCCCTCTAGAATAACCGTACCGCCTTTGAATCCTTGAAGTGGGGTTCTGACGGCTTTGAGTTGCTCGATCAAAATCTCCATCTTACAATATGCCTCATAAGAGAGTATGTTGGCCGCGCTCCCATTGTCAACCAAAATCCTCTTCACCTCGAAATTAGCTATGATTGCTGATATGACCATGGTGTCATCGTGTGGATATGATAAGCTTTCCAAATCCTGTGGCCCAAATGTGATTTCCTCCATACCACCAGGCATCGTTCTCATGCTCAGATTTTACTGCCTAGAGTATTGTTTACGTCCACCATTCAAGTTTTCCCCGGATGCTATTCCTTCTATGATGACGTTGATGGTCCCAGCTGTAGGCTTGTCATTCCTTCTGTCTTCTGGACCTTTGTCCTTGTCACGGACATTCCTCGAGCGTTTATCATAACTAACGTATGAACTCAGAAATTCCCTTTTTATCAGTGCCTCAATTTTTCGTTGGAGGGCTTTGCAGTTCTCNGTGTCATCGTGTGGATATGATAAGCTTTCCAAATCCTGTGGCCCAAATGTGATTTCCTCCATACCACCAGGCATCGTTCTCATGCTCAGATTTTACTGCCTAGAGTATTGTTTACGTCCACCATTCAAGTTTTCCCCGGATGCTATTCCTTCTATGATGACGTTGATGGTCCCAGCTGTAGGCTTGTCATTCCTTTTGTCTTCTGGACCTTTGTCCTTGTCACGGACATTCCTCGAGCGTTTATCATAACTAACGTATGAACTCAGAAATTCCCTTTTTATCAGTGCCTCAATTTTTCGTTGGAAGGCTTTGCAGTTCTCAGTGGTATGCCCATGATCCCGGTGATACTTACAATATTTACTTCTATCTCGAGTATTGGGCGGGGATTGCATCCTCGCAGGCCATTTAAACTCCTTCATATCTTTGACTTTCATCAGAATGTTAGACCTGGATGTGTTAAGACGAGTCAGCGACATAGGTTGCGCATCCTATTTCTGCTTACCCCTGTTTGCTTCCTGTCTATGGCTGAATTCGTGTTGTCTCTTGTGCTTGGATTTGTCCGAGCTCGGGGTGAGAATTTCTCCTCGGGTTTAATGTTTCCTCAATATTGATATATTTTTCTGCTCGGGTCAGAAGCTCGGTTATACACTTCAGCGGGTTTTTCGAGAGAGACATCTTGAAAGTTTCGCATCTTATGGCATACGTGAGGGCCGAGATTGCCGCTGTTATGTAGAGGTCGGGTATCTGAAGTCTTTTCTTGTTGAACTTCATCATGAAATTATGCAGGAATTCATTCGATCCTTGCATGAGCTGCATGAGGGATGCAACTGTCTTCTTAATGCGTTTGCTACTGGTGAAAAAGGCTTGAAAACTTGTAGGCTAGTTAAGAGAATGAGGCTATGGAATTGGGCTCCAGTGTAGAAAATCAATCCCTAGCAGCGTTGGTCAGAGTTTGAGAAAAAGCTTTACACATCGCGGGATCCGGGGCCACCTGTTGGTTCATGACATCGGTATACACGTTGAGATGGTTGATTGGATCGGTTGTCCCATCGTACTCCTTCGAGCGGGGNGTATGTGGATGCGTTCCCATTGTCAACTAATATCCTCTTTACCTCAAAATTGGCTATGATCGCTGATATGACCAAGGCGGAAAACTTGTCGGCCAAGTCAGAGAATGAGGCAATGGAATTGGGCTCTAGGGTAGAGAATCAATCCCTAGTAACGTTGGTTAGAGTTTGTAGAAAAGCTTTACCCATCACGGGATTCGGTGCCACCTGTAAGTTCATGACGTCCGTATACACGTTGAGATGGTTGATAGAATTAGTTGTTCCATCATACTCCTTCATGCGTGGGAGTTTAAACCTGTCTGGGAGCGAATAGGAGAGCACTTCTGGTGTAAAAGGAGTGTTAGAGATAAATCCTATCATGCCTTGTGTATTCTTTTTTAATCCATCACTGATTCAATCCTGTATAATCTTAGCCAGTTCGTTTGAGTTCATGGTGACCAATCTTGAGGTCGAGGCGGGTGGGAGTACACCTGAGGCCCCGGATCTACCGTTATCATGAACTTCACGAGCATCTCGAGCTCGGGCATCGGTCATGAACCGTTCTGGTTGTCCTTCTATCAGTGTCGGTTGTGTCTTCTGCATCAGATGCACATTCTTTTGGCTTAGTAATTAAGTTAACACCGCAACTTGTTGATGAAGTTCTTCAAAGGCACCCAGATTGACCACTTGTGGTTGGGCTGTTGGCACTGCAGATGGTTTTTCTTGATGAGCTTGGGGCTCCGGAACAGGTGGTGGGTCTGGTGTGGAAGAGCTCGATGGAGGAAGACCTGAACGTGTGTTGACCATGGCTTTTGGTAGCGTTTTCCATAGACGACGCCAATGATGCTACCAAAAATCGTACCTACTGATTTTCGATCTTGCGGAGGGCGGTGACCGAGGATCATGGGAAATCCCGTAAAATGGGCCCTCTCATCCTCGCGGTTAGAGCTCGGGATGAACTCCTATATTGGGATCATTAGACCCTATTTTCATTTTCAGATAGTGGAAATTACACCTGCCCAAAGTTTTTAAATTACCAATTCAAAAATTAAATTAAATTTCTTTTTTTTTCAAAAATCATATGAGGGTTTTTGGTGGGGAATAAAATTAAATTTTTAGTGAATTGTGATAAAAAAATTTGAAATGTGTGGTTGAAAAGATGTGGAATACATGAAAGATGTGGTTAATATTGATTGTTTGACTATGAATTATATTAAAATCAGATTTTATCCGCCCATACAAGCCCAGAATAATTTAAACTTTTTGATATTATAAAATTAAATAAATCCACCACGCCACTCTCCAAAACCCCCACCCATTCAACTCTAAAACATTTTGATCTCTTTCCCTTCTCTTTCTTTTCCCTCATCTCCCTCTCCACTCTGTCGTTCGCGCTTCGACAACACACAGCGCTACGCACATCGCTCTCTGTACTGCTCTCTTCACTCTCTGTACTGCTCAACCATACTACGACAACACACAGTAGCTGTGCACAAGGCGCCGCTGCTCGCACAGAGGGGCGTTGCGTGGCTTCCGACGATGAACAAGGCTATTGAGGCATTATTTTTTGGAGTATTTTTGGGGTTTGGGGGGGTAGTTTCTTCCTTATCCTATTTGCTTAGGGTTTAGGTGTGTTTTTTTGTTGGTGGCGGTGGCGCTGGCGGTGGTGGTTTTAGATCTGTCATGGCTAACTTCTTATTATTTGGCCATTTATTATCTAGTGGGTTTGTATTAGGTGGGCTAGCCCAAAGCCCAGTTTTGTTCTATATAGATTGAAGTTGGACGATGAATTGGGAGGAATTTGATTAATTGAATTGTGGCTTCTTCTCCAGTCTTCTTCTCTCTTCTTCTGGGTCCTTTTTCTTCTCCGGTCTTGCTATGGTTATTCCTGCTCTTTCTTCCCTACTGTGTTCTTCTTCTCCTCTTCTATGAATCTGTCTTCCATTCTCTCTGTCCTTCTTCTTAACAGTTGAGGTACTATAATATTACTTCTCTTGTTTTTCTAAATCTACTTATCTCCTTTATTTATTTCATTTCTAAATCTAAATCCCGTCTTACTTTTCTGATTATGAATATGTGGTTTTACGGTTGGTGGTAGAGGTGGTTTTTGGGTTTTTTTTTTTTTTT
>CAIGRB010173105.1:123667-154313 GCA_903798255.1 Fraxinus quadrangulata | reverse complement strand
ATATCGGTGACCAAGCGAGATACATATCATTTCTCATTTGAATTCCCGAAGGACTTTACATTTCTTTAGGTCGAACCCGAAGGTCTACCGACAATTCATGCATAAATTATTGAACATAACAGCATAAGGAACAAATCCACTTGCACATAAGTATCTTACCATGTAGATGGATCAACGAACTTTTGAAGAAAATATAATGACACGTTCCAAAATTTTTCCTTGCTTTCGTGAAAGTGATTGTATGACAATTGTGTATGAACTTTTGAATTTTCCCACTTTTCTTCATTTTTTCACGTGAGTAAGTAGTCTTTCTCTTCTCTCTCTCTCTCTCTCTCTCTCTCTCCTTTACTCTCTATTCTTGTTTTAGTGTGTAAGATAATATGACTATACATGGGTATTTATAGGGCAAAAGAAGTAGAATCCTAGTGTACCTAGGGTTGAAAAAATCGTTGCCATCAAGCAAGAGAAGATTGGGTGATAATGACTTATCACAATTTTGAGTTATCTTAAAATAATCAAACCTACTTAAACACTTATCACCCTATGGTTGAAAATGTATCCAATTACTAAACAATACAAAAGCTTACTTGTATCTATCCACCAACCCACGTAAGAGGCTGCCAACCAAATAAAAGTCATATAACAAACAAATTTCCATATATATACTATACTACACGTGGACAAATTATGGCTAAAGCTAGGATTCAACTTTAAATAAAATGTCAATTAAATGAAATTTCCTGATAAGCCAACATCTTTAAATATAATCACGTGAATAAATCTATTGGTTCAGAAATAATTTGGATAAAAACTAGTTTAAATTTGAATTAACATTAAATTCTTAAAAATATGGTCACTATGCATTTACACGTGGCTTGCAAAATTAATATACATAAATGAGTGAGTGGTGAAATTCTAGTGCAAAAAGAATAGTGAAATCACGTGTCACATGAAACTGGCTACGCATTGGTATAAGTGAAATAGGCACTCGTCTAAGTGAAAAAGTCATAGCTATAATTAAACTTATCAAAATAAAATGGAATAATAATTAACAAATTTTCCACACATGACTTGGCTAGGTGGCTGCCCCAATGCATTATATTCCACATTTAGCCAACTTAAATAATTATAGAAAACACATATTCTTGTAATTAAAATATCTCATGTCAAACTTATCCGAATCAACTCTTTCTCGAGCTTAAATGAATAATTAATTACGAGATATCCAACGAATATAATATTGATATGTAAAATCTCATTTTTATCAAAAACTAATTATTTGGCCCACATAAAATAAGAATTTAAAACTTATTTCATTTTAGTCTTCAAACTTTCAAAATATAAAAATATAACATATCAAACAAATAAAAATTTTATTTTTCTTTTCTCAAATTTTCGGGGTGTTACAAATACGAAGTTGTAATTAATTCAAGTGTGATGAAAATATGTTGATAAAAATGCACTAAGATTTCGAATCCCTTTATCTCAATCTCTTCTAACCCCGAACATTTGAAATAGATAGCATGATTCAATTATGAAGATCAATATTCCTAAATTATTTAACAATCTCTTTCGAGTAGAATTGAACATATCCTTACATCTAACTCGGTTATATCTCTATGACGGCTGCGAACATACAAGAATGCATTTAAAAAATTATGAATACTTAAAGATCAAGTAGAGTATGGCAGTATATTTCTATTTTTTATCGGACTCTAAGATAATTGATACTGTATCTAACTTATTTTAAATCTCTCGAAGATAAAACAAGTCACATTACTCATACAACCATTGTGCATATAATTGTAGAGAAGAATAAACTTGTGTCAATTATTCAAACTTGAAAACGTGCTTTGAATATCAAAAGAACAAGATTCAAAAGTTAAAGATTCATAATACAAAGTTTATCGTAATCCTATCACAAAAATATTCTAGCATAGAATGCTAAGAAGAAAAAAACAAAGAAAGTAATAATTCATCACAGAGGGTTCTTTGATTCAATTTCGCCTTTGATTTTCTACCTTTCCAAACAATAAATTGTTCAACCCTAATTTTGAGTTGACAACTAGTAATTATACTCCACAAAAACAAGTTCAACAATCTCCAAAAATCGTCCAAATCAAAGTCCAAAGAAGTTTCCTTGTAGAAGTGAAATTCTAAAAAGGAAAAAAAAATATTCTGCGAATTTGCCTAGGTGACTCAGGACAAACCTAGGTAAACGCCCAAGCAAAGATTTTTAGCCCTACTTTGGGCAACCAATTGGGCGGTTGCCCAACAATATAATTCATTCCAAAAATTGCATTTCAGTCCATTTCTTCATTTTTCCCATAAATTTCGATCTTTTACTTTAATTTAAGCCTATTTTGATCTTTCAATTTCCATTCGCGTGCAATTTAGTCTCCATACTTTCCATCCAATGGTCAAATCATCCTTTTTTTTCTTTTCCAAAAAGCTTAGAAACGGTCCCAAATTTGAAACAAAAGGAAATAAACTTGAGTTAAGTAGAAACCTATACTTTGACGATATAAAATTTTAGTAATATCGCTCAAATAAGTGGACAAAATACGCTTAACACCCCTAAACTAAAATCTTTGTTCATCTTCGAACAAAACAAAACCTAGGCATAAAACATATGACTACCCTAAGTAAATCACACATAACATACTCAACTTTGAACTACTTCCCATGTGACTCAGGTTTGAGTTTAAGTCAACACTTTAGAAAGATCCAAATAACATCAAAAATAAATTTTACTTATTTGGTGCTCGACTTCCAATGTGTGTGTGATGAGCCAACATTGAACTCACATCCATACTAGAACACTACGAATCTAGTGTTGTTGATCTACTCATAATCTCAATTCTCTTGTGGTCGATTTTTCCTCACGCCTCTCATGCAAGATCACTCCTTGTACTTTTCTTTTCAATCCCAAGATATTTCTAGCACATGTAGGTTCATTGTAATCATTATAAAGCATTTTTCACACAAAATGATAAGAATTAGATACCTATATACCTAGAAGGAAAATGGTAAGTATATTGAAAGTCACATCATCAAGTTCTAGAGTTCAAATCTCAAAGTCATTACCGGGCACCTTTTTCTTTTGATATTCTAAATCCATTTTTTTTCTTTTACATCTTTTATCTAAAACTTCTCTGCATTAAGCTTTCTAAATAACATTTGTAACAAGCATTACACTGATAACTTCCAAGTTAGATGATTATAAGACACTAGGTTTTAGATGCCCTAGCAAGCTTAATTACTCGAGTGATACAGGCGATAAAGAGAAGTATAAAATGTATCACACTTTCTTTTGATATGGTACTCGAAATTTTAAAGATGGTCCGTACTCATTCTAGACTTCTTAACTCAAACTCCTTCAACTAAAGGTAGGATCTGAGACTCCAAACCATCAAACTTCTATGAATACAAGCACTAGCCTTTCCACTCCCAAACTGCTTTCCAGTAGTTTGGTTACTGTATTGAGGATTTAAGAATTCAACTCAATCCTAGGTCAATGACATCAACAATTAAGTCCACATAATTAAGTCATATCTCAACATAAGTGATAAGTCAATAATGGCTATGTGCAATAACAAAGTAAAACATGAATAAGTACTCAAGTAAAAAACAAAAATTACAGTGTTACCCAATATTCTAACTAAAATTGTATTCAACTCAAACAAATAGGAATCATCATAGGTAACAAGCCATTCAATGCTATACTACTATTTTTGAATTTTTCAAATTTATTTTTTAAATCAAAATAGTTATACAGACTTGATCACTAGTTGGAAAACAAATATGTATCCAAAATATCCTTATACTTAGCCCACCCCAAACAGAAATATTACGTTGTCCCTAATGTAAAAGGGAAAATAATCAAAATAAAGGAGTAAGGATAAAAAACTCTTCGAGAGTAGATGTGGATAAGTAGAAGGACCAGGATGGTCTGGCTAAAGTGGTAGGCCACAAGGACTCGATGGTTGTTGATATCTGGGAGACATTTCTATCAACTGTCTCTAGATGGCTCCCAAAGCAGAGCATCTGCCCGTTTACCTCACTGTATACATAAGATCTACCAAGCTCCAACTGAGTTACATGGATATGAGATAACTGTCTACTAAGGCTTGTCTTGATGTCTGGAGCTAGCTGTGATGGTGGAGGTGTCTAATCATGCTCCTATACTCTATCTACTCCTCTTAGTCTAGCTTCTGAGTTTTTTATTGTTTTTCTACTTATTAAGCCCATGTTTGATATATATTTTTAAAAATACTTTCTTTCAAAACTTATTTTCAACCATACATTTTTCAATAAAATAATATTTTTTATCACATCAATAATTTTTTAATCACATATTTCCCATCATATCTTTATTTAAAATACATTCTTTTCTCAATAATATCCATCAAACACATCCTAAGGCATCTGGAGCAGCAATGTCCTCCATGGGCAAAGTGTACTACAGTTGCCAACAAATCCCACTAATAAGGCATAGGACACATGATATTGCGCTGGGGATCGATTGATGCTACCAGTTCCCGTATAAATGTAAAGATATGGGATCCCAAGTCAATTTTCTACACTCGTGCCAGATGATAGAGCCTTTTTCTTCATTAAACATTGTCCACTGGAAAGTGGGGTATATGTTGGAACAAAAGAAGAAATGTAGGATCCTCAATTTTGGGCTCAACTGATTGTGCAAGAATGAAGGCGTAAAATTTCAACATACATTATCTCTACCATATACAAATTAGGCCAACAATGTCATGTCATGCTCAGTCGATAGAGGCTCTACATTAGTGTGGCTTGGCTCGTAGTATCTATCATCATTGATAGGCTAAATCGAACCTACTTGCCTCTCACCCAGGTCTAATTCTTGTGTGAGGACTCCAGGACATCAATATCCTTGTTGAAGTTGGCAAATAACTCTCTAACTAAAGAAGTATAAGCTACATAAGGAGTTCCAGCAACTTTGCTCCATCCACTGTATTGTATAACCCTATCTAATAGGCCCCCTTGAAAATCATCAACCATGGCCCACCTTTATTAATAGAATTTTTATCTTTCTACTTTGACTCAAAACTTTATCGATTTTCATCATTTAAAAACCTTGGTATACCTTTGTTATTAAGCTTATCATCAACCCTCTGACAATGAGTTGATATATCACCCACTTATGACTTTCTTTTCTCTTGAGCGATGGCCTTCATTTTCGGTGGCATTATACCTACATAGATATGGAAAATAGAAACTATTAGCATAATAGACAACAAATATAAATGTAGGATAGAGTGGGGTTCACCCAACATTTGTTCATTTGGAAAACTTTCATTTATATCCACTGACTCTTTCTGCTCTCCATGCTCAACTCGGAACAAATGGTCGGCTACTGTATTCTTACTTCCCTTCTTGTCTCTTATCTCCAAATCAAATTTTTGTAGGAGCAATACCCTTCTAATCATTCTTGGTATTGCATCTTTCTTTGTCATCAGATATTATAATGTTGCATGGTCTGTTTAGACAATAACTTTCGATCCAACAAGATAGAATCGAAATTTATCAAATGCATAGACTACGGCTAGGAGTTCCTTTTCAATAAGTCGTAGTTCTGCTGTACCTTATTCAATTTTTTGCTCACATAGTAGATCACATGGAAAACTTTATCTCTTCATTGTGCTAATACTGCCCCACGGCATATTCACTTCCATTACACATTAGTTCAAATGGTAAACTCCAATGTGGTGCAATTATTACTGGTGCTGAAATTAACTTCTCTTTTAGAGTATTGAATACTAATAAACACTTTTTTGGAGAAGAAAAAAGGAACATCTTTGAGTAGTAGATTGCACAAAGGTTTGGTGATCTTGGAGAAGTCTTTATAAAGCAACGATAAAACCCGACATGACCAAGAAAACTGCGAACACTCTTAATTGAGGTTGGGGTAATTTCTCAATAATTTGAATCTTTGCGTTGTCAACTTCAATACCTTTAGTTTAAATCCTATGCCCCAACATGATGCTTTCTTGTACCATGAAGTGATATTTTTTTCAGTTAACTACCAGTTTTGTTTCCCTACGTCGTTGCAAGACCAAGTTTAAGTGTTCTAAACATTCATCAAATGACGAGCCAAAAATAGAGAAATCATCCCATAAATACTTCTATAACTTCTAAAATCATATTTGAGAAAATGGCCATCATGCAATGCTCAAATATCGTAGGAGCATTGCATAGACCAAATGATATCGTGCAGTAGGCATTAGTACTATAGAGACGGGTAAAAGTAGTATTTTCTTGATCCTTGAGTGCTATAAAAATCTGATTATAATCAAAGTGTCCATTAAGAAAGTAGTAATGAGAATGGCCTACTAACCTCTTTAACATCTGATCAATAAATGGAAGGAAACAATGATCCTTCCGAGTAGTAGTATTGAGTTTGCAATAATCAATCCAAACTCTCCGTCCCGTAATCGTTCTGGTCAGAATTAGTTCATCTTTTCATTCTGTACTATTGTGATACTCTCTTTTTGGTACAACCTGAACTGGGCTGATCCATTTACTGTTTTAGATTGGATAGATAATCCATACATCCAAAAGCTTTAGTACCTCTACCTTTACCACCTCTTTCATATTCGAATTAAGTGTGCTATGACTGTCTATACTTGGTCGAAAATTATCCTTCATGAGGATTTTATGCATGCAAAGTGTAGGGCTAATCCCTTTGGTGTTAGTAATCGACATCCAATAGCTGTTCTTCTTCAGTCTCACTTATGGAACTTCCAATAATTACGGGCAACGTCGAAGATTCTCCCAATTAGGCATAATGAAGATGAGATGGTAATTGTTTGAGTTCTAATTTATGAGGCTATTGAATGGATGGCAATGGCTTTATAGGATCTGTGCCCAACTCCTTAAAGTGTGGTCTGCACTTATATGGAGGATTAGCTTTTAGATTTCTTGCACATATCCCAATCTCATTGGAATCAGTATAAGTGGAATGAGAATGCACAATGCAAGCCTCATATGGATCTGTTGGGTTATGCAATTGAAATTAGTCATGAACTACCTTATCAATCACATCAATCTGAAAGTAAGAGTCTGACTAAGTTGGGTATTTTATGGCCTTGAATACATCAAATGTAACTTTCTCTTCACCAAGTTTCAAAATTAGTTGACCTTTTTACACATCAATAAAACTCTATCGATAGCTAGAAATGGTCGACCTAAAATAAGTGAAACGTCTATCATCTTCTATGTCAAGAATAAGAAAATTAGCTGGAGAAATTAATTTGTCCACTTCTACGAGGATATCTTTAATTTCTTTCTTTGGTGCTTGATCAAATGGCTAGCTAGTTGCAAAGTCACCATATTTGCATTGACCTCTCCCAAACATAGTTTCCTAAAAATATAGAGTGTCATCAAGTTAATACTTGCACCTAGATCACATAATACTTTATCAAAGTAATAAATTAGGAGGTATCTTATTTTGTATACTCGCACTACACTCTTTGGTCAATATCACTGTCTCATGTTCATCCAGCTTGCATTTGTTATATAAAATGTCATTCATGAATTTGGCATAACTAGGCATCTGAACTTACATCTGTAGAAAGAATGTTGATACGAAGCTTCTTGAAGATCTCAAGGAATTTTGTATACTGCTTGTCTAACTTATGCTTTTGTAGTCTATGAGGAAATAGAATTGGAGGCTCATATGGTTTGATAGGAGCGGTTGTCTTAGCCTATTGTCTATCTTAACTCTCTTTGGTATATATACATGTTGTTTGTTCACTCTGTTTTATATGTTCTTCCTCAATAGAAGGTATTTTTTTCTTTATTTGCAATTGATCTCTTGACGTGAATCTTAGGTAACTGGACTCCACTCCAATAGTAATTATTTTGACATGTTCCTTTGGGTTTACCTTTGTATTGTTTGGCAATGTGGCTGGTTCTCTGCCTGATTGTTGCTTTTTTTTTTTATTGCAAGTGTATGATATCGAACAAGTAATATAATGGACATTTGAATTCGGATAATCATTCAACGAGGACTATTATTTATTCTTAGTCTATTATTTCAAACTTTTACCCGACGAAAAATAAACAATATTTTGATGATTGATTATCTAAATTATACTAACTACTAGAAGTTATCAAAGGCGCAAAAAAAAAAAAAAAAAAAATTGAATTAGGGTTTCAAATATGGAATGGATATTAGGATCACAATTTCATCTATTGATTATCTTTAATTCTTTAATCAAGATTCATAACCTAATATAGTGTTCGGTCGAATTTTTCTAATGTATTCAATTTACTCCTCTTGAATTCTTATTGAGTCGATTTAATTGAGTCAATTTCATATCTCTATGTTAATCCGGATAAACCTTAGTTAAACGCATTTATGTAATGATTGCATTAACTAGCATAAGTATCTCCACATTTTAATGATTGAGAACATACAATAATGCATTAAGAGTCTATGAATACTTAAAGATCACGTAGAATATAGCGGTATATTTCTATTCTCTATCGACTCTACGACGATTGAAAGTGTCTAACTTATTTTCAATCTCTCAAAGGTAAAGCGTCGTGCAACCATTGCGCATATAATTATAGAGAAAAATAGATTCATGTCAATTATTCAAACTTGAAAACGTGATTTGAATATCAAAAGAACAAGGTTCAAAAGTTAAAGATTAATGATACAAAGTTCATCATAATCCTCACACAAAAATAGTCTAGCCTAACATGTTAAAAAGAAGAAAACAAAAAGTAAAATAATTCATCATCTGAAATCTTTTCATTCAAATTTGCCTTAGATTTTCTACCCCTTTAAGCAATAAATTGTTCAACCCTAACTTTGAGTTGACAACTAGTATTCATACTCCACCAAAAAGAGTTCAAAGATCTCCAAAAAATCGTCCAAATCAAACCCAAAAGAAGTTTTCTTGTAGAAGTTAAATTCTATAATAAANTTGTTCATTCTCTTCATAAATTTCAATCTTTCACTTTAAGTTACGCCTATTTTGATCCTTCAACTTCTATTCATATGCAAGTTAGTCTCCATACTTTCCATTCAATTATCAAATCATCCTTATTAGTGCGCAGATAACCTAGGGTTTTTGAAGAATTCAATCTTCGATTTTATTTTCCACTCGGAGAAAACACAGGTGGTTGTTTCCCGAACAAACAAGTGTATTCATTTCTAGATTAGGAACTTTATGCTTTGTTTGAACTTGATCTCCATTAGTTCTAGTTTGTTGTTCGGCAACCTTAGCACTAGCCCTAAGCATTGGTTGGTCGGGTGAAAATTTATTGAAAGGGTAAAAATTTTATGTAAATCACTCATATCCTGAGCAGAGAAACTAATATCAGAGAAAGACTTTTCAATATTACCAGATAATTCTGCGATTAATCAACCCAAATAGGAAATGACAGTGGCAGCAGGGATTGGGTATACATTGTTAGCATTGGGTCCATCTCTCTCACTCTTTATCGTCGTTATTGCCAAGAAGCCGTTTCTCATCCTCACCCTTCTCTCCAGGTTCATTTCCTTTCAGTTTGTTCCCTTTTTTTTGTAATTATCCCTCCAGATATGGTAAATTTATGTGATCTGAAAATGTGTATTTATGCTTTTTTAATTTGATTCTAGTACCCTGGTATGGCTGATAAGTCTGATCGTGTTGTCGGGACTCTGGAGAGCATTTCTGCCCTTCAAGACTTCGTCAATGTGGCCCTGCGTGCTCATCATTCTCACTTCTGTTGCCTTCCAAGAAGCCCTCCGCCCTCTCTTCTGGAGAATTTACAAGTAATTCTGTGTTACTGTTTTCTTATTATCTAATAATATTTCTTACTTATTAGTATAATTCTCTGGATTTTGGAAATTGAAGAATTGGTGATTATTTGTGGTTAGTAATTGTGATAATACCATAGTGCATAGCATTTCGACTCATGTTTGGGCTAAGCTTAAAAAATTTACTAATTAGTAATGAGATTAGATAATTTTTTGCCAAAGTTAGGAATGTTTAAGTTACACCACCGTGTTGCAGACTTGCAGTCAAAGTACTTAACTTACTTTTAAGCTAGCCAAACATTTAAGCTGGGTCGGTCGTAAATAAACTACAAGAAATTATAGTTTACCAAAAATGTGAATAATTTAACTTTGTTTATGCTAATAAAAATTTATATCCTAAAAGGTATTTATATGTAATATGACTTGTGTAAATATGAAAATGAGATCTACGGTGTGTATAGTATTTGTTAATCGTAGATAGTATCCATTTAAAATTTAGAAAGGCTAGATCTTCATTAATAGCTGAATCGCTAGGGGAAGAAGAAAAAAGGGACAAGCAGGAATTTGAGGCTGGGGTATCTGTCCTATCTCAAAAGAATGGGACAGGTTGGATGGGAATGAAAAGGAGGAGTCAGGATTGGAATGACTAATGAATATGGTTGATATTAAATATAGAATATACTGGACATACTACTATTTCTACAAGAGATTACAAGCATTTGAATTAGAAAGGCTAGATCTTCATTAATATCTGAATCGCTAGGGGAAGAAGAAAAAAGGGCAAGCAGGAATTTGAGGCTGGGTATCTGTCCTATCTCAAAAGAATGGCAAAGGTTGGATGGGACTGAAAAGGAGGAGTCAGGATTGGAATGGCTAATGAATATGGTTGATATATAAATGTAGAATACTGGACATACTACTATTTCTACAAGTGATTACAAGCATTAGAATTACCCAAAGTTGGCTGCATAAGACCAGAGTTGAGTAAAGATTCAACAATGAACAAAGAGTCTAAAATACACAAAAAGCAAAATCGCTGATAATTATTTTCAATGCCAAGTTATAAGTTAGATTAACTTAGCGAATTGCTTTTAGATGTGGTCCTTAATCCAAATTTAAGTGAATGATTCAGTAAATATATAACATCTTAGAGCACCTGCTACCCCTCATAATATAAACTTGATCTTAGAGTTGGTGCATGAGTTTCACACCATTTGAATTATGTGATATAGCCAATCCCGATTCATCAACATGCCACCGCTGTCCTTAAATAGCTCGACCTACCAGGGCGAGGCTGTCCGAAGTGCAAGGGGTAAACTCGTAGTTTACCGTACCTCCGGCCCCTATGTGAGGCGGCCGTAAGAGGGTCTTTTGGCTTCCTCAGGGCCGTGTGAAGCTTAACTTGCTTTAGCAGCCAATACCACCTCTAACTGCTGAAAAACATGCAAAGGCCCAAAACACATAAAACCAGCCTTGAACACCATAGTCAAATCAAGTTGCCACTAAAAGGAAAACAGGCAGCACTGAAAACAAACAAATCAACCTGCAAGAATAATTTTGGTTTACTTCTTTGATTTCAGTTCTTTTTCGTTATTATTAGCTTAGGGAAAAAGAATAGTAGAGAAGAAAGAAGAGAAAAAAATGGCAGAACTGTTCCACTGTCTTAGTTCTTTGTGTTGAAGTTTGTTCGCCAGAAAGTATGCGGAGATTGAGGAGAGAGAGAGAGTAGAAATTGGAGAGATAAATATGTTTGTGTTCAACAATCAAGTTAATTAAAACAAAAGCTAACCCTCATAAAAAACAACTAAAGAAATGACATAAAATACAATCTTTAAAACTAAATTCTAATTGTTTTTCCTAAAATCTCCTTCAAGTCTTGGTAAGTTTTGCAATATAGTATCATTAAGGATCTCCATCGCATAGGGTACAATAATTTAGCTTAACTAAGATGAATTGTGGTTAGCCTATGCCTTGCTTACACCTAAAGAAACTCCTGTTAAGATGAGCAAGCAATGCCAATAGAATTTGTTAATGTCATTGTAAAAATTTTGATTTCATTGGATCTTTTGGTACATGTGATAAATTTAATGGTGTGTGGATAAAGAATTCATGTTATGGTATAATACTCAGTCTGTTCTTGCTGTACTAATATGTTATGTCATCTGCAGAAAAATGTTGTCTTGTCATATCCATTTCTTAACATGTTACTACTCAAATGAGCGGCATTGCCTTGGTTTGTATTGGGTTTTGAGTTCTGCACCACATTTTTTAGATTTTGAACCCCAATGAAAACTGCTCCCCAGTTATGTGGTTCCCTTTCTTAGTTTTGAATTAACATAGCTTGGTCGCCGAGTTGTTATCTTCTACAATCTATATCCATTGGTTTGTGTTTCATCTTTGTTTTATTGTCAGTTTAATCAGCGGGAGTGAGTTTTTTTTCTTTCTAAATTTTATCCTTTCATGTGGCTTTGACATTAGGAGGCTGGAAGATATGCTGGATGCTTTTGCAGATAGAGTCTCCAAACCTCGCCTTTTTATTACTGATAAGATGCAAATTGCTCTTGGTAAGCTTTGTGGGTACCCGCATCCCCACTGTGTGATTCACTAACTTTATATTACCCAAGTAGCTCTTTGTAATTTCAAGCATCCTAGTACTTGACTGCAGAAATTTGGGATCCGAAGTAATAATGTTGTTTTATGTTCTTATTACTGGCTTTATAGTTGTTACACATTATTCTATCTTCAACCCCCAATCCCTGAAAAGAAAAAAATAAAAAATAAAAAAATTTCCGGAAAACATGAAAATAAAAATAAAAATGGGTCCTGATGTGAATATTTCCTGGCGAATTGAATTGTTAGGTGGCTATCCTCAAATCCCATTATAACCAGATGGTTAAACCTGTTGGTGTTTATATGATGTACTATTGTGTTTATTCATTTAACTTTATTTAGTACTTTCCAGTTTTATTGCAGTACAATGCTTGTGCCGTGTGATTGTCTTTATTAATGAAATGTAGCCCCTGTTTGGTGGAGATTAAATTAAGACTTTTGGTAAATTTTGATAAAAGTTGATGAAATACGTAATTGAAAAGTTAACTTATGGGTTTCATGAAATATGTGTTTAAAATTAATCGTTGACTTTGATTTAGATTAAAATCTAGATTTTAATTCCTAGCAAATAGGGGGCAAAGAATTTTTTTTTTTTTTTTTAATGTTGAAACTGGTATGGTTATCCACCCAATGCTTGCCATGTTGCATGGACTCATCATTTTTCCAACTGATTATCTGATCTGATTCACTGACATGGGTATAGGATGCAAGTAGCTTAAGGTTAGGAGGAGTAAGAAAGAAGAAAGAAAGGGAAAGTCGCCTTGTAATTTTCATGTCAGATAAAAAAAAATTACCTTGCAAAATCATCCTTAAGTCTATTCGGATGATTAAAGAACTGTCCAAATGACAACTGTCATTCTCTGCTGTTTATTTTCAAAGCATCATTGAGGGGTTTAAAGCAGCGTGCTCTACTAGGTGAAAAGGAAATGTCAAATAAGTTATGGCTGCATGATAGTTGGAATAAAACTAAAACCGAGCTGGAACGTCTTTTCCAGAGTGAAGTTTAATAAAGTTAGGGATGGAAACAGCATGGGACAGGGATGGTCTCCGAGGGCCGGGGGCAGCCATCCCTGTCCCGCCCGTCGCCATTCGAGAGCGGGTGACATTAATATATCCCCATTTACTGTCCTGTTTTTATTAATTGCTTATTAAGGTGAAAACATTAAAAATACAATAAAAGTATTTGGGGGGCAGGGACCATGTTCCTTGTCCCCGCCCTGCTTAGCATTTGGGGTGGGGCAATGAGGGATGGGGACTTTTGCTATCCCTACATAAACTGCTGCACCAAGGCTCATCCTCTTTCCTGTCTCTTGTGCTAGGCTAGCTGTACATAGTGCAGTCTTGCTTTAGGAAATATTGATCTTGGCCTCAACAGACGGTTTTGTAATCTTACTTTTTTCCTGCTTGGAGTTTTATTTCAAGAAATCAGGAAAAATCACCCAATCTCAGTTCTGGATGTCCCTGAACCGAAGGGAAACAAAGAAAAGATTCACCTTCTTTTGGTTGGTGAGAAGTCGATAATTTAATTTTGAAGATGAAGGTTGCCTGTCTTAATTTTACTGATGATTTCTTGGAGAATGGAGTGTAATTTATTATTTCAAAGGCATCTCATGGAAGGGTATCAGTCTCTATTAAAAAGCTGTTCTGGGCTGGGATGTATTATTTTTACTAGCATTCAACAGTTTAATAGCAAACAATTAGAAACCATTGCATATATCCTAAACGTATTAGCATCCTGTATAACTCTGAGGTACGGATAATTATCTTTTAAGTATGGGAAGAGGTTTTGCTATATGCTGCTGTCTTCTCTAATGTTTCAGCAAATTAAGTGCAGAGATGTACCATAAACAGTTCCCTCTTCCACACAAATTGTACCATAAATGGGTAGCAGTTCCCTCTTCCGCTCAAATTGTGCCTGGTATAAGTTAAAAAAAAAAAAAATACTAGGATCTAGCACTACCATCTTCACTCGTGGATGAGATTTAAGAAAGTTAGTCAAATATTTTATCTTCCACTCCTTGATGAGTAGTGAATTTTTTTGGCGGAGAAAAAGTTTGGCTTTGAAAACATCAAAACCTTTAAAGGAGTGAAGGGGATTAGACTCACCGTGTTTCGTATGATGCATTATTATCTTTCTACTATGGGTCTCCAATGTAAACATCAATATGGAGCTAGGTGTGATATATTTGTCGTTTATGAAATCATGGAGCACGTATGAGAGTGATGTTTAAGTTTATACGTTGGCTGTGTGATTTAAAGCATGCAATTCCCTAAGTAACTCTTCGTTTAGTTTCTACTATTCATTGTTTTCCTCTGTATTTTATTTTTTCTTGTCCTATTTTCTTCTTTTTTGAATTTTTTTAAAACTTTGGTCCTTTCACTTTACTTTGAGTTTGACCCATCAATATTTATGTTTTACTAAATTGGGTTCTTGGTAAATTTGTGATCATTGAGATAATAAAATTTTATATTTTAGTGCAATGTTGCCTTGATACATATAGCTAGTCATGGCAATGCTTCGTTCGGCCCCTCTGACCACGAGCTCGGCTCTTTAAAGAGATTAGTCGAGCTCGTGGCTCATCTTCAACGAGTCGAGTCTATTATTGATTCGTTGTTCAGGGGCTAAGCCGAGCTTGGCCCACAAGCTTACCATTTTCATTTTTTTTTTGAAAACTTTCTTCCATTTCTCTGGCCTTGGGATCGACTACTTAATTTTAGAGTAGGCAGAGTTAAAATGTACACGAACAACTTGTTACGTATACAATTTTTTTAAAAAATAAAATATTATTAAGAAAATAACAAAGTTTGAGAAATTTATGTAATATCATTTACTTGACTACACGCAATTTTGGGATATTTATGTTGTATTCGAAAATGAGCGTCTTGTCAATCCTTTACTTACATTAATGCCTCCAATATGTATCCTTTAAGTCGACTCCTAACCTCGAACATAGTTCGTTTACCTGCACTAAAAGCAGACTCCGAAACTATAGTGCTAATTGGAGACGTTAGTAGATCTTTCGCAATCATAGAAGCAATTGGATATCTTTGTTCGTTACGTCACCAAAAATCAATTATATCAAATTGCATTACATCAACAGGTTCTACGTTCCTAAGCATTTGATGATTAAACTGTCTATATAACGAGTCCAACTCGTGGTCAAAGGGAGCTGGCTCAGCCTATTGCCATGATTAGGTACTGAGAGGAGTATCAAATTGTAGTTGTGTTTGAGTTTCACCAACAAGCCCATGCTTGGCCTTACATTTGAAGTAGTGATGGTTGGTGGGTAATACATATACTCTTTGGCTATACCAATCGTGTTTGGCAATATTTACACACTCTTGAACTCTGTCGACTGTACGACCCGTTGAAATCAATTTAAAGTGTTCCTAACACTTTGCAATTTTTTTACCCTTTCGCTTCCCTCTTGCATTGGGAATTTCTAGTTTCATTTCCGCAGCTTCTTTATCAATGCCATCCTAATCGAATGGATTACTACTTCCGCGAGCATTTTCAATGCCCAAATTCGACAAGTCGTTAGGAATGGGGATGTCGTTGAGATCGAAAAATTCATTGTGAAATTGAGATTGTGGCGTCATAGGTGAGTGACCACCGAACAAACCTCAACAATAGTATTAGGATCCATTTACATATAATAGAATAAAAATGTATAAAGATGAAATAAAATTATAGTAGAGAATGTAAATTGAATGAAGATGATATGTATAAAGATGTAGAACGTATAAAATGAATTGAGATTTGAATTGATTGATTGTAGAGAGAATGTAGAAGAGAGTTGATAGTTTGTGTGAAAAATGGATTTAAGTTGTGAAGTATTTATAGAGTTATAAAAATAAAATAAAAAAATTTCAGTAATCGTTGGGGGCCCAACGGTCAATGTAGGTTTGGATAGCCTACGAGCCGCTCACCTTACTCGGTTAGCCGAGCCCGTTCAAGCCCTTGCTCGGCTCGTGCTTGGGCTAATCCCAAAAGAAAGCCCGAGCCGCCCATAGGCAGAGTAAGACAGTTTCAGCAGGTTGGTCATGTAGACAAATGGTGATCAACCTTCTAACATTCAAATTATTTCACGAGGAAGGGAAGCTTTTTAGATTGCATAGAAGAACTTCAATGCAACCAATATATTAGATGTTGCTGGTTCTTAAGAACTGAATCTAAGTAGATATTAATCAATGTTAGCTGAGATTTGTTAGCTTCTCGCCTTGTATCTTCTAATTTGGTTTTTTTTTTTTTATTGGGCAGCTGGTGGTATGGGTCATGGTGTGGCCCATGCTGTCTTCTTCTGTCTGAGCCTTTTGACTCCAGCTTTTGGGCCCGGAACATATTATGTGGAAAAATGCTCACAGATGTCTTTTTTCCTGGTTTCTGGTAAGTGAAATTGGTAATTTCTAAGATCATATGGCATTGATTAACATATCAATTACTGATTGCTGATTTCACTCAGTGCTTAATTTCCTTGACAAAATGATAACTTGTGTTCCTTTCTACATAAAATGTCATAGAATATACACATTCTATGTTGATGATCCCCCATTTATTTGTTGACTTTTCATTATGAAGTAATAGTTCTCATTTATTGTTATTCAATTTAACAGAATTGTCAGTTCTTATTGGCCTTTCTTTTACTTTATCTGCAGCTATTATAGCTCTTGCATTTGTCACCATCCATACTTTGTCGATGGTTATTGCATTCAATGGATATGCAGAAGGAAATAAAGTGGACCAATATTTTGTCCCCACTGTTCATCTTATAGCGGCAATGCTTGTGAGTATTCTCCTTGTCTATTATAAAAGTCATAGTGCGTCACCTCTACTTCCTGGAAATGTACTCTAAACTGATTGGCTGTATGCAAAATCCATATTTTCGCTTGTTCCTTGTGGCGATTCAAGTTGTTTAGGCCTCTGATGCTCGGACTCTTCGAAATAGTCAGAGTACCCGTGTCGGATACGACACGATACGAGTATGGGTATGAGATATGTGTTGGATCCTCCATGTTTCAACCGGATACTTTGTCGTTTTTGCTTCTTCTTCTTCTTCTTTCTTTTTTTATCCTTTTCCTTTTCTTCTTTCTCGTTTTTGTTCTCTATAAATCTAGCGGCGTCGTCGAGAGGGTGGAGAAATACGGTGGTGCTAGGTTTTCCCTTTTTCTTCTTCTTTCTTTTTTCTTTCCATTTTCTTCTTTTTTCCCCTTCTCTCTCTCTCTCTCTCTCTCTCTATATCGGTGGTTTAGAGTTTTGTTTATATAAAATGAAATGGGTTCCATATGGTGCTACTTAGTGCTCCACTAAGTCCAAATTACTATCAAGTCCCTCATTCTCTATTTTATATAATATTTAGTAATTTTCATAATTGAAAACTAAACCCCAAAATTCTTTTTTATTTGTCTTAACCCCTTATTTAATACAAATTTCCTTTGAATAATTGATTTTGGACTATTCAAAATGATTAGTAAAAAAATTGAAATTTGAAAGATGTACCCATGTATCAGTGTTCGAAATTTGGACTCTTTTTAGCCATATTCCCGTATCCTACGTTTTAGAAAATAAAAGATCCGACACTTAGATACGTACTCGTACCCTGATCCAAGCATCATAGGTTTAGGCATCTGGTCAGAACATCCAGGACGTAAACATTCTGGAAAACTGTGGTGCTAAATTGACTGGTGTAATTATAAGTTGGAATAAGTTATTAGTTCTGTAGGATCTAAATCCTTGTAAGCTCTGAATGTCCTATTTCATTTCTATCAGTCCACCATTCTTACAGAATACACAATAAACCAAGTATCCAAAACGGTCCAAAGGATCTTGGTTTTTAAGTATTCTCTATTTATGTTTTTTGTATATTATGCAACCTTGTTTAAAATATGATCTTATGGAAGTTGGGATTGAAGTAACATTTTAAACAAAATGAAAAGAAAAAAAGGAAGTTCAACTGTAGTTCTTTCAATTGTTTAATGAACCATTGGCTCCTTTTGCAGACGCTGGTGAATCTTGCTCAGGGGGGTTGTATTATCGGCATACCTCTGCTCTACTGCATGGCAGTGTTGACTATGGGGCATTGCGGGAAGATGGTATGGAGGAGACTCACAGAAAACCGGAGCAGGCAAGGAAGCTCATTCTAGCAGGCCAATCTTTAATTTAAAGTCGCCTCGTGTGGAAGGACAGAGTCTTGAAAACATATCCAAATTGTGTCCATGTATCTTTCATTTTGTTATGGAAGGTACATTTTTTATCGTTTTGTTTCTCTGTCTCGTACAGAGTCTGGCCGCATGGAGGTGAGATCTGTAATGCGACACTACATTAAAAATGTATAATACCTAAACTACCCTTGAGGGTGAAATTGAATGGCCATAAAAACGAGGAGAGAGCTTGAAATTCTCTGTATCTACAATGGACACTTGTCTGTGATCTGCACCTTCAAATAAATGTTCTATACGACCTATAGCATCTTGGAGAGAGATTTCTGAGGAAAATTTATATCTATGATAGCTGGCCTTCAACCACTCCTTTGGCATAGATAGCACTTGTAAAGCATCTTAAATGCAATTCATGGTTCTATTTGCTACTTCACTTTGTGGCAAATTGTGAAACTTGAGCTCTATTGTCATCCATGCAAGACATTCATTCCTTTAATGTTACCCACAGTGTGTAGAAAGTGAGGTAATTATATTATAACATAATAAATACGTAACTCTAGTGATTAAGTTGTTTGGTTATGGATCCAAATTTAGAGGAAGAAAACTCAACCGAAAAGAAAGCACGAACAGTTGAAGTCTGGAATTGAGGTTCCAGGTTTGGGGAGTGGTTTTTCAAAATTTAGGAATTTTAGGAGAGATAAAAATAAATTTTAATTGTTTTATTATATTTTGCTATATAATATATAAATATTATCAAAATCCGAAATTAAAAAGGTCCAAGCCTAATTATTTCTATATTTAAATATGAATCCAAGTAGTTACCAAATTTACTAGTTAATTCCCCAAGTATTTTGTTTTCTTTTTAGTCACTATAACTGGGGTATTTTTTAAAAAGACTTAATCAAGCACCTTCAAATTGTTTGTGTTCTTACTTACTCCAAATAAGTTTTTGAGGCATCTTTTATGTTAAAATGTCTAAATTATCATTTTTTTATAGGGTAATTATATTAACGCTACATTTTTTATTTGTTATACCGTATTTTAATTTCATTTAAGATCTTTAATCTTTTCTTACTATAATCCGTATATCCTTAGCTTTTATTTTTTTATGCATTCTTATCTTCAACATTTTGTTAATGAGCACATCTCATATCTTATGATGGTTTCTATCAAACAAATTCGTTCGGAGGCATAAAATAACTTATTTTTAAATCAAAATTTAAAAAAATAATAATAAATGCAGAAGAGTGACAAAATATTTTTTTCCTCATTTTAAAGCGCGCACACAAAAAAAATTATTTTAACTCAAATCATTATCAGAGATAAGATTTTCTAATTAATAAAATGTTGAAAATAAAAACTCGACGAAAAAGAAGTATGGACAAAAATTTTACAATGAGCAAAGATTGAAAACCTTAAGTGAAATTAAAATGTGGTGTTATTCATAAAAATTGTAGTGTGAATACAATATCCCTTTTTATAGTGAGGTTTTACTGTCACCACCCCATAATTTTTTATTTGATGCTCTCCATTTTAATTGTAATTAAACTCTCCATATTTGATCAGTGTAACAATTATTTTCTTAACCTTTTTCGTCTAATTTTTATTTTCAACATTCCATTAAATAGTATGTCTCGTTTTTGATAATGATTTACATCAAAATATTTTATTTTCATGCTTTGAAATGAGGAAAAAATATTTTTTTCAAACTTTTTATTTAATTTTTTAAAAAAATGATGATAAATAAGCTATTTCATGCTAATTCAATGAACTTTTGGACATAAAATTGTTATCAAATAGAAAATGTGTGAACTAATGGAAAGTTCGAAGATAAAAATGACATAAAAATTAATTGGGTATATAAGTGCTTAAATGAGTAAAGATTAAAGACATTAAGTGCAATTAAAATATTGTGAATTTGTGGTGTGAATGTAATTATCATTCTATATATTGTTAAATGTCTTAAATACCCTAAACAAGAAATGACAATAACATCCTTTTCTAAGAAAGTAGACATTAGTTTCACTTCTTTATTCTTGTGGCTTTCTTGTTCTCCGGTTTATATCCAAATTCATGATGTCGTTTCCCTCCAATTTTGTTCTTGCTTCGGCTTTCTTCTTTTTATTAGTTGAATGTAGCACAATCAAGGCAACAAGCCCTAACATTATACATTTTTGTATTGAAAAGATATTCTTCTCGCTTTTATTTATTTTTTAATCTTGTGCTATTTTGATTTGTACATATTCATTGTCATTTCTGTTTATTTTAGAATGAACAAGAGTATCCATCCTACAGTTTTCCAATTTCAAATAATTTTCTAGTTTTCTGTCATAATATTTTTTTTTTATACGATAATATATATAAAAATTTATATGGACGGACCTTCAAAATTAAAATCTCCAGGTTGGAAATTTTAAGGGATTTAATTAGGTATATATTAAAAAAGTTATGATAGAAAAAAGTTTGACTTAAATTAAAATTCGATTTTAATCCGTACCCAACAAACTCTTAATTAGATATATATGGACCTTTCGATTAGTTTAAATAAAAGTTAAAAGATTTTTTTGTCAAAATTAGCCTCTGTTTGAGTTGTATTATTTTTTTTATTCTCATTCTTCAACTCATTTTCAACTACACATTTTTTAATAAAATAATATTTTTCATCACATCAATAATTTTTTCTTCTTTTTTAACTACATATTCTCCATCACATAAAAAAAAATGCATTTTTAACTAAAAGTATGTGCACCAAACGTGGGCTTATTTGTCAAAAATCTTGGTGGTAGGAACTCCCCTATTTTAAAACCTAATTTTTACTTGGGATAAATTTTATCAAGGATCCCAACCTTTGGTAATTATGGCATTCATGTTTCCAAACTACCACTTGTTACACTCATATATTCTGAAATTGTTGCACCCATGTCTTCAATTAATTAAAATATTTATTTGAGCATTAAATAACTATGTGACATTACACGATGTCTGATGGTTTAAAAGCAACCTGATGTATTTTAAGAAATTTTACGATATTCAAATTTTTAAAAGAAAGTTGAAATTACTGTTATGGATTGTATTGAAATAATTGAAATCTTTGTGGACAATTTTATCTTTTCAGTTATAGGTCAAGTGGCCATTTAAAGTTTCAATAAACGTTTTCGTTAATTGGGAACATGGATGCAATGTTTTAAAAGGTCGGGACATGAATGTAACGGTTTGGAGACATGAGTGCCAAAATAAGGAAAGGTCAAGGACCTCGGTGGTATATACCCTTTTTAATTAGCGAAACATAATTGGGATTTGGGGTTGCTCTGTGTGAACTGTTTGGCCGTCGTGGTTTTTGTTCTTGCTCCAAATTGTCTTGTCCGGGAATATCAGAATCTGTTTATCTCCCTCTCGAGGTAATAATTTCACTGACAACATAGATAATAGATTTCTATATATTTATTCTTGTAGGAAGAAGTGAAATATACCTGTAATTTCATCTTTGTGTTACAATTACAGTATATCTTTTGTTTATCAACTTCTGTTTGTATGCAGTAAACGCTCATATTCATAATTATTTGATCTGGGGGCAAATTAGAGTAGAAATAGATAAAAGGGCTATAAATTATGGGGTTGATGCAAGCGTTAAAAAGTCTCGATGCGTTTCCCCGTGCTGAAGAACACTTGCTGCAGAAGACAAAATCAGGCGCCTTCGGTATTACTCTATTTTTGTTTTTCCCAAATGATAATTGATCGGTATTACTCTATTTTTGTTTTTCCCAAATGATAATTGTTAATTCTAGCTTTTAGTAGCATCGATGATCCCAGATCTGTTTGTTCTGTCTGCGTGTGTGTTTTATGTTGTTTATGGTAAATGAAAGCCATTTAAGAGTTATGATTTAGACTACATGTGGAAAGATTCACCAGGAGTAACCGTCCAGCTGCAATTTCGCTAGTTCTCCTTTACAAACTGCTGAATTTGTCTGGAAGTGAATTTGGCCTCTAATTGATTTTGTAACAAAAATCAATTCAAATTTTAAAAATTATCCTTTATGAATTCGGAAAGGTTTTATGGCGTCCTGCATTGATGATTTATAAGGCGTATCAGATTTATTTTCTTGATTGTCTGACACACAAGCTTTAGTGAGAGTTTTAGTGCTTCTTTGACACTCATTAATTTATTTTATGGTTTGCTACATGATCATTTTCAACCATACATTCACATGATAAAATATTTTACACGTATACCAAAAACTTTTCCTTACTTTTTAACCGTACACTCTCTTAAAAATACTATTCAAAACTCATTTTTTTCCAAATTAATGAGAATCAAACATGCTCTTAATTATGAAGAATTGTACATTTGGATGTATTTTTTTTCATTTTAGCTTATACATTGTATCATGGTTGTTAAAATCACGATCAAGTACCGAAAAGAAAAATTGGTCCATATCATACACAAAATGGACATTTGATAGAATTGGATTGGAATTGTAATAGAATCATATAGAATTGCACGATTCATATAGAATTTCATTTGTTCATTACCAATTTCTTTGTGATTCATTTATGAAGTACTCGAATTTTTTTTATTTTTTTAACATCTATTGCAGATTTTAAGCTGGTTATTGACTTGTAGTTGTTAATTTGTTGTTAGAACTTCTATTTCATTTTTGTGTTCATTTTACAACAAGACGATTTTGATAACCATGCAATCCTATTTAATTACAATAAGAGTTGTGTAGTTGAGTGGCAAAAGGGAACACAAATATTTTATTTTGGTCTTCAGATCTGTAAAGCAAATCTTCCAGGAACATATAGCCTTCTACTCTAATGTGGTGATTCATTTGCTAAACTGTTATCAATATGAACTTTAGTAGCTATAAACTGAGGTGTGATTTCAGTTAAATCAGAAAGCCAATAAAATTATGTTGTGGAATGGATATCCTAATATACTCTATAATGGGTTCACCATTGACTAGAATCCTTTCCGTGTTTCTTGCTAGTTTCCATTGTTGGGCTGGTAATCATGGCAACATTGTTCTTTCACGAGCTGACATATTACATTTCAACTTATACGATACATCAGGTTAGTTTTCTTTGTCACAAGGCTTTTTTGGTTGTCATTTTAATGCTTATTTGTATGAAATGTTCAATCACTGTTTAGCTTTAATATTGAGTATTAACTGCTTGTAAGCCATAAGTTTGTTTAGTAATTATATTGCTACTTAGTATAATATATTATATGGCAGATGGAAGTAGACTTGAAACGTGGAGAAACTCTTCCTATCCACATAAACATGACATTCCCATCTTTGCCTTGTGATGGTTAGCCTTTTCCAATTTCGTTTTTAATATCTTTAAATACCTATTCTTTAGCGGAATTATCTCCTAAAGCTAATGTTGTTTGTTCAGATAACCACTTACGCTGTTTCTAAATTATTTTTGTTCTTTGCAGTTTTAAGCGTAGATGCTATTGATATGTCAGGGAAGCATGAAGTTGATCTAGACACAAACATATGGAAGGTCAGAGTTCCCTTTGATTATTTCTTATTTTAATTATCTCCATCTTTAAATTTTATTAGTATATTTATGCACTTAAAAGACAGCTCAACTCCTTGTAAACAGTTTATCAGTTATGCACAATGATATTCTGACTTAAAACATAACTGGTGACAAGATACGGAAATACCACAGTTCATGAGCAGTCACCTTTCAAATTTTCATTCTTGAGTTTCTTATTATTTACATGATGAATTTTGAAATTATGGATCCTATATTAGATGTCTTATCACCTTCATATCTTTAACTTTCTTTAGCCATGTAGTTGATCTTTTTTAAGTGCTTATTCAAATTTGTCCTTGCGTGCCTAGTAGGAAACCATATATAGGTGTTGATAAGGTCATCCTCGTGCATTTTTGCTTTTACAGTGTTTGTAATGATATGTTTGGAATGCATGCTAATGTATCTCCACTATATTGTCTTTTTTATTGTGAATGCTAATACTGTCACTTTGATTATCAAATACTGGATTTAGATTACAGATTATAATATTATATCGTATAATTCAATCTTATGCATTTGCAACTTCCCAATATATTTCTTCATCCACTTCTCTGAATTTCCTTTTGACTTCATCTTGAGCTTGTTTATACAAGTGTAGTGTTTGATGGTTGAGGCTGTGTTGGGTGCCCTTCTGATTCACAGGACATGTGTAGATTGATTTCATATTTAACCATAATGCTGAATCAGATTATATTTATTTTATATCATGCTTGTAAAGTTGATTGTTGCACCTCTGCTAGGTTGTACTCCATCTGTCTACTCCATCTGTCTGTGTCTTGAAATTCGAATTCCATGATTTACTTTTTGTTACTCAAAATTCTTGTATGTATGTATGCATGCTTACAATAATTGTTTCTCACAGTGCTAGTATTAATTGTTTCTGCAGCTTCGCTTGAATAGTGATGGCCATATCATTGGCACAGAGTATTTGTCAGACCTAGTGGAGAAGGAACATGCAGCTCATGGGCATGGTTAGTTCATGTTGAACTCCATTTGATGTAAAGATTAGTTTTGACCATTTGTTTCCTCCTTTGACGTCTTTCCTAGTACGTAGTTGAATAAATATCTCTTTTGCCTGAAACCTTTGCTAGATGCTATCTGAATTGCATCAAAAGTGGGTGTAATTTTGCAGTTACATGTGTACTTGTTTTTTCCGAAGGTAATTTTTGAGAGGAGATGTTTTAGGATGTCATCCCAAGTTCATTTCTAGTAAAGCTTAGCTTCTCATTGTTGTTGTTGGATGTGTTGAGAAGCTGCTCTTGTAAGTTGATTATTGTCTGTTGAAGTGAAGCTAGTTGCAAAACCAAGATTGCTTGAGGTGAATTGTGACTGTATTTCTAAACTGTAGGCTAGTGTCTTGCATTCTTTCCAATAATTCTTAGTGCCATCACTTGTGAAATTACTATTATCTTCTGATGTGCTATCCTATTGCTATACCATGTATCACCGATGCTTAACAACTAAAATGTCATAGTAAGGAAGTTAAAATGGTATAGGTGGCTAATGTTACAAATAGAAGTACTTGTTTGGCATCTAACGTGAAATTACTGTAAATATGGTTTCAAAGAAGCTTTTTCATTTACTATGAATACATGTCTGGCTGTGGGTGTTGCTAGCGTGGGGCATACAATATCATTACTTTGAATGAACTTTAAAATGTCGTTGAGGTTCATAGGATGGTAAGTTGTTCATTTTTTTTTTCCTATTGGTGACCAGTCCAAAATAGATTTTGTGATGTTGTAGGAATTGGATGTATAATACCCCAAAATCCTTTATAATTGATAATTATGAAAATCAAGATCCTAGTGCAAGATGATGAAAGTTAGGGGATCAAATTGCATATCGGCCAATAGTTGAGGGACTACATGTGCAATTTCTGAACTATAATGTTGGTATGTCATTGTTAAAAGGTGGTGGATAATTGCCAAAGTAATTGGAAGACAAAAACAAGTGGTTGTCTTTTCACATCAAAATGGTTGATTGCTTTTCAAGAATCCTTCACCAAAATTAATTTGGTTTCAAGTCCGTGTTCAAGATTTCAAGTAAATCTCTCCTCAAGTGTAATAGAGCGAGAGATAGTACACTTCAAGAAAGTTTTTAAATCATCCTTGTAATTTTTAAGCTTTTTTTAAAAATCTTTTCAATTATAATTTTCAATTTCGAGTTTCAATTTTGTAATCTTCAAATATCCATTTTCATATTGTAATTTCAAAATTATTAAATCAATAAATTCATTATTTTCATCAACCTCTACTTTTCCCGTACCTTTTCCTTAACCTGGGCCTCCCTTTGGTAGATAGTACACTTCAAGAAAGTTTTTAAATTATCCTTGTAATTTTTAAACTTTCTTTAAAAATCTTTTCAATTATAATTTTCAAATTTTGTAATCTTCAAATATCCATTTTTATATTGTAATTTCAAAATTATTAAATCAATAAATTTATTGTTTCCATCAACCTCTACTTCTCATGTCCCTCTCCCCTAACCTTGACAATGACATACCAACTTTTGACAATTATCCATCACATTTTGACAATGATATACCAACTTTTGACCATTCCATTTCTTCTAGCTTTTTGAATTTTACTTTAGTAAAGATACTAAAGTTTTTTGTCCATTGCTGATAATTGGCAAGGGGAGCAATAATAATTTGTTTGGTGACGTACACATTTGTCAAGTTCTTTTTTGGATATATAACTATAAAAGTATATGTCTGGCCTGCTTCCCATTCATTCTTTTATAGAGGTGCTCTATATGTCAATTTCTAATCACTAGTAATCGAGACGGGATGAGTCGATGCCGGGTGCTATGCTTGTCCGCAAATTTTGGAATGTCTGCATTCTTCTGTTCTTGAATCCATGAATTTATTGCTTTTGGGAAGCAAGGTCTCCTGAAATTTTGACCACCATTTTATTTGGTCTCCGAATAACCTTTTTAACATGATATTCAGATTCTGGTTTTTGAACAATTTGATAGTCCCATCCGAATATTTGGTAATTTTTCATATCTTATTTTAACGGCTTTTTTGAAATTTAAAGGATGTTCAGGGATTTTCTGAATTTGATAGGATGGGCTTTTTGAAGCTAAAGTAGATTTTTGAGAAGTAGAGGAGTTATGCTCAGGATATTTTGATCATTTGAATGAAATTTGAATATAATCATCTATTGTACAAATGGGAATTTCGAATCTTTTTTTCATCCTTCTTTGAAGAAGAGGACTCCATATTTTCTTCTTTGAATATCTCACTCGATTTGAATATTTCTCGAATTTTTCTCACAATTTCCTATCTTTTGTAAAAATTCTCTTGTGAGGAAGTCTGCAAGAAAGTTTGAAAATCTTTGTATATATAGGATTTCAAAATCAAAACATGACAAAATAGCTTGCCATATAGCAAAGAATTGTTTGGAAACAAGATTTTTGACATCTTTTTGTAAAACATCTTTTGATGCTTTACAATCTGTTTTTAAAATAAATTTTCTATTTATTAAATCATATTGAAATTTTGAAATACATAAAATAATTGATAAAATTTCTTTTTTGGTAGTTGAATAATTCTTTTGAGGGTCAGTCCAAACACCAGAATGAAATCGGACTAACTGTTCTTGACTGAACTCTTTTGGAATCTGTTTGAGGACACCGCAAAAATCAATGTTAGACACATCAGTAACAATAATTGATGTAGTGGGGTCTAATATTGACAAACATGGAATACTTTTAATAGCCTTTTTGACATTTTGAACAGCTACAGTATGCTCGTGACTCCATGGGACCGGGTTCTTTTGTAATCTTTCTGAAAAGAGATGCACATATGATCCTTTTCTATATGATAAAGTCACCTCATAATTGACACCCCCTACAAAATTTTGAAGACTATTTTTATCTAGAATTTCATCAGGAAATTTACCTGTGAAATCTAGATTTCTTTGAATTGGTGAAATGGTTCCAAATGAATGTTATGTCCTAATAACCTAATCTTGTTTTGACATAAAACAACTTTTTTAGCAGAAACTGCTAAACCATTATTTTTTTATGATATGAATGAAAGTATTGAAATGTTTGAGATGATGTTCTAAATTTTCAGGAAAAAATTAAAACATCATAAATATAAACAATTATAAAATTTGAAAAAAGATTGAAAATATCATTCGTAATTTTTTGAAATTCAGAAGGAGCATTTTTGAGACCGAATAGCATAACATTCAATTCGTAGTCTAAAAGGAACATTGAATGCAGTTTTGTGGGGATCTTTAATTTGAATTTGTCAGAATCTTGACTTCATATCAAATTTAGAAAAAATAATCGCTTTATATAACCTATTGAATAGGTCTTTCTTTTGATGTAATGCATATTTAATCCATTGAAGAGCTTTATTGAGAGGTTTATAATTGATAACCAAACGAGGGACTCCTTGCTCAATTTTAGCTGAATTGTCCGAACAACTCCATGGTGATTTACTTGGTTGGATAAGCTTCTTATCTAGTAAATCATTAATTTCCTTGATACAGTGATCAAGTAATTCTTTATTTATTTGAATATGTCGAGATTTTGTTGGAATATTTGATTCATGAAAATCATTATTATATGGTAGGGACACAACATGCTTTTTCCTATTCCAAAAAGCATTTGGAATAATAGAGCATATCTCGTCCTCGATACGCTTTTGAAAAAGAGAGATTTGCTTTTGAAAAAAGGATTCTTTCAACTGTTCCTCAATTCGTTCAATTTTATCTCTTCCTTTAAAAATTGAATATGCATTTTCTTAAAATTAATATTATTAATAATGTTTTAAATAGACGCTTCTTTCAAAGTATTTATATCTTTGTAGGGAGGATTTGTAAATTTAAAAAAAAATTCTTGACCAAAAATATTTAATCAGCTTGAAAATGATAAATTTAACAATAAAAAGAGTGCCAAGAATTATTTTTTGGTTTGAATCTTTGACAAGATAAAATATATTTTGTGCCAAGAATTACTTCTTGGTCTAAATCTTTGAGGCATTGAAGTTTGGAACTAGCTACAGGTGGTATAATAAAGAGGAGATGATTAATGAATTTTTTTTAATAATAAATTTTATGGAAAAAAATGTTTTATTTTTAATTATTGCAACTTTAGGAATAATTGTCTTTTATGAAAGTTCTATTTTTACGACATGTATTTAATGATTCAAATGGTAAGTTTTGGGTCATTACAAATAGTATCGGAGCGGGTCTATGTTTCTAGATACTTTTAAAAAAATTATGAGTTATTGTTCATGTTAAAATTTTAAAGATTGAATTTATGATTACGTTAAAATATTTTTTTAAAAAGAAAAAATCAAATTTAATGTTTCTTATACCACTACTACGCGATGCCAAGATCAAGCTTTGAATTCCTCAAATTAGGTAGAAAAATATGACAATTCATAATTATTTAATGTTATGTGAATAAGTATGAATACGCATGAGATTATGTTAGAATTATGCTTAATTATGAAATTTGATTAGCTACGTATAATTTTCAGTTTATATGTATTATTTTCTATGCTAATAAGCTTATTATGGGATATAACAATCATGAAATTTCTAACAATAGTGACGTAGCAAAATATGGATATAAATTATGATTCTATGAATATATGTTAATTACGAAAAATTCATTATAGATATTGTAAGTTACGAGAATGATAATTTTATGATATTTAGGCCGTGACTACGTTATGGAACATATTAACCTATGAGAATAGTCGGCATTAGAAAATCTCTATATTAGAGAGTAGAATCTAATTTGGAAAGTTACACCTCTAAATACTTTTGTTCGTGCTTGTTTTTCGAGTTTTTTTGTTTTTTTGTTTGCATATTCGCAAAGTTGAAATGCTTTGTAAAAAAGACTTAAAATGTCTAAGGAGAGTTTAAGATTTAAGTGGTCCACTTGTGACCCCCTCCTCACCTGGAATTCACTGAGTTGAGCGTTATTCACAACAATGAAACGAAAGTAATATTACAAACTCCAAATTTAAGAAGATTCCCATCTTTAGAAACTTTATTTTCTAAAACTTTTAAGAAAAATCCATTTTAAAAACCTCAATTTCAAGAATTCCTACATTATGAAACTTATATTTTTAAAAACCCCGATTTCAGGAAACTTGAATTTTGAGAATCTACCACCTTATTAAACTTCTATTTCAGAAAATTTTCATTTTTAGAAACTTCTATTTTACAAATATTCCCAACTGTTTGATGAGACGTTAAGGTAATTTCCGAGGATGAAAATTAGTTTTAAGAGGGGTATATTGTATACCCAAAGTCCTTTATAATCGTTAATTATGAAAATTAGGACCTTAGTTCAAGATAATGAAAGTTAGGGGATCAAATTGCATATTGGCCCATAGTTAAGTGATCTTCCTTATATATGAAAGATAAGTTAGGAAGATTCATTCCTAAATAAGTAAACTACCATATATGTGAATATATAATATATATAATTATTATTGATTGATTTAATTGTATGATTACTACAATTATGTGTGCCTATATATATAATTATGATTGATTGAGTTAAATTATA
>CAIGRB010173105.1:112635-123641 GCA_903798255.1 Fraxinus quadrangulata | reverse complement strand
TATATATATATATATATATATATATATCACTATGATTGTCCCACACTGTACACAGAATTCATAAACGATTGTTTGAGGTCAAGCCGATTACCCCCCAAACTGTACAAGATAGTTACCACCTATCATACGGCTTTCTAACTTCTTCCGTACGTGTTTTGTTAAATCATCTTCAAATTTACGAGGTAAGTGTAGTCATACGTTGTATGTTAAATCGTTTTTTATACTTTAAAATACGAAATTTCAAGTTATGAATATGATATGGGTCTTATATGTGTAAGTTGAAGAAGCCGGAGTTTAGAAGCGCTACGCACGGAATTATAGCATCGAAGTATGGTTCTTAATTCCCATTTCTCCCCATGTAATGATTTTATGTACAGGAATTATATCCACCTAAGTTCGGTTTCTAATTCCCATGTTTCTTTATATATATTAAGAATTCCTAAATTTTAAATATGAAATACGATTTATGTGGCTTGCTTATTGGGATTTCATCTCATTGTTTATGATTATTCCCCTTTAGATAATTGAGGTTTGAGGTATTGGAGTTTGGAATTAGCCACTGGTAGTATAATGAAGAGGAGATGATTTATGAATTTTTAATAATAAATTTTATGAATAAGAAGGTTTTTTATTTTTAATTATTGCAACTTTGAGAATAATTATCTTTTATGAAAGTTCTATTTTATTAGACGCATCTAATGACTTAAAAGGGAAAATTTTGGGTCGTTACAGGATGTGCTATTTCGATATATTATTAGAGATCTAGATCAATTGCACATTTATAGAATTTAGTCACTTGTGCATGATTTTCAGTTCCGCCACTAATTTCCTTGTCAAGGATCCTGCTAGGTCCCTCTTTGGAACTCCATAGAAGGATTTTGGCACCTTCAGATCGTTTAACATTGAGGAAACAATTGAAAAATTATCTGTGGCTGCAGTTTAGAATAAATTTTCTTTGGGAAATACATTCCACATCATAATGTTAGGTCTTTTTACCACTTTTTTCCTAAAGCGTGTGATAATGATGATGGGATTTGGATGCCAGCACCATCCACTGGACGATCCTTACTACTGGGATAAGGCATCGGATTCATTACAGTCAAAAAGTAAAATGGCTAAATCACCAAACTGAAGCTAGCAGCAAGCTTCTGTTGTTACATAGGATAAGAAAGCTTTTGTCACGAACTCAGTTCTGTATGATCAGTATGTCGATGATGAAATTTATTTCATTTTTCCTTTATTCTTTAGCTGGGATTGAGTCGTCTTTTTTCCTTTCTGTCTGATCATTGAGTATTTGCTTGAAATTTTCAAGTCAATCATTGTTGATGCTAGTACTCATTGTTTAAGATATTTCTAGATCTACTTTAGAATTCTTGTAGAAAAGGATCTAACTTCCACTGTATCTGCTCAATATTTATGTTAATTCTGCCAAGTAGAATGTGTAACACTATATTTCAGTTCTGAATCTTAAGATGAATAACTATGACCAGATGACCACAAAGATCATCATGAGGAGTCTGACCATAAAGTTGAACTCCACAGTTTTGATAAAGAAGCGGAAGATATGATTAAAAAGGTGAAACAGGCACTGGCAAATAGAGAAGGTTGCAGGGTATGCCTTTTTCTACTTCCAACCTCAGCTTGTTCATCCTTCATTTAATTAGCTATTTAATTCATTACTTCTTGTAGGTGTATGGGGTTTTGGACGTGCAAAGGGTTGCTGGGAACTTCCATATTTCAGTTCATGGGCTGAATATTTTCGTTGCTCAAATGGTCAACTTCTCTTTGAACTTCATTTCTTTTTTTGTCCAGTTTGCATAATAGCCTGAATGTTATATGTATTGTAATATTTCATCAGTTGTTCAGCTAATTAAACTGAATGTGTAGGCATAACGACTCTGAACTGCTGCTATAAGTTAATTGAGTTTATTATCGTGTATCTTCATCTGCTGAATTGTTATCGGGTGGTATTTGGATGAACGATAAACAAATAATGGAAATTATTTTACCTCTTGGGACCCGGATTAATTTTCAAAATCTAATGACAACTTTGCTGTTCAAGTATGCATTAAAATCCTGATAGAAGTGGTGTTTTTATGTCCTATCACCACTATATAAAGGTCAAAATAATGTCAGACATACGGATGGTTCATTTGGGATCTTCATATTGATATTATCTGAAGACTTAAATAGCACCCTGCAGCAGTTTTTCAGCCTTGACGTAAGCGCTCACATCAGCTGATTTCATACCAAATCCATCAACGCCCTCTTTCCCTCCATACGAACATTTTGGGATTGTTTTTCGCTTCTTTACTTTTTGAAAAAAAGCACCCTTCTCCCATAGAGTAGTGATTGTTGAAATGGTTCCTCTCCTTTCATATGTAAGTCTGGTGAACAAATGGAAGAAAGTAGGCTTGTCGATAACCCAGGACTGAAAGAAATAGGGAATTCCATCCCCCTCACCACCAAAAAATAGAAATAAAAATAGAAAAAGAGGAAGAAAGAAACAGTCATGGATGCTTCAAATTAAACTCTGGTTAAAATTCACCCAAGTCCATAATTAACCTGACCCATTTTGACACATCTTATATGGGCAGGACCATTTTTTTGGTTAACCCATTTTGGACCTGTGCATACCAAGGTACCTAACCATCATTTGCACCTTTGGTCAGAAAGTAGTTAATGGCACCAGGCTACCAACAGAGAAATTTCAGAAACTGGCGTTAGTGTAATTTATTTGCCAATTATCTTTTTCAACTGGAAAGTTATGGGTTCATAGTATTATTTTAGCATGTGCTTAAAGTAATGACATCATCAGTGGATTTTTACTATTTTAGGCATAAGTGCTCAAGGAGGAGTGATGTTTCAAAACGTAGTTCTGGAATCCAGCTCAGGTCCTGAGTTGGGGTGAAAACATCAAAATCATGGAAATGCTTAACCTTCTGGGAGATATGTCTTGGGTCCAGGCGAAGATGGATGAAGGAAAAGGCGGTCTTCTCTGAACAAGTAGGCTACTTACTGAGAGTTTGATACCTGGTCTAGAGTAGGACACGATGATAGGGTTCAAATTGGGGAATGAACTTGTGTAGGGAACACCCGAAAGTTGGGGAAAATAAAGTTCAAGAACAAGAATGTTGTAAATAAGTGAAGCAGACTAACATCTTTATTAGTTGAGAACAAAATATTAAAGACTTATTAGTTTCCGACTTCCAAGAATGCCTTTATAGTAAGAAAACAAAATGATGGCTACATATTTCTGAGGTCCTGGATAAATCCATTTATAGTATTCTGATGCATTATTATAAATAATTAAATAAAAAATCAACTCTAAATAATAATAAATAAATAAAATATGTTTTTTTATATTCCCCAGGCACTTTTGCCCCTGCAAATTGTTGGATGGAATTTCAGTGTTTGAGTGTGGTCCAAATATGCATCAAGGTCTGTAGTGGAAAGTTGTACTGTTTAAATATAGACAGTTGGACACCATCTCATTGGAGCTCCATTTGATGGGGATGAAGCGAAAAGTTCCATCCATGGGAAACTGAAGGGTTGTTTTGGTTTAATAAGAGACTAATTATGAATTTATGATCTTCAAGTTTTTAAGTGGAAAATGTATCAAATCTAAGATATCAATCACAAGAGATAATGCCAAGATAAGACTAGAAATGGAACATCTCATGCAAGGCACCTGACTTTAAGAAGACCATTCCTTGACTTAAGAGGGGTCAGAAACCTTTTGAAATCCCATAGAAGCAGAAAACTAGAAGCTTGATTATTTCCTTCTCTCCTCATGTCTTTCTTAGATCCATTTATTGCTAGTGTTGATGAATTTGAGTTAGAAAGTTTGTTAGTCTTTTCGAAATCTGTTAGTGGACTGAATTGGGTTTATGATATTCCAAAGAGGACGAAAATTGATGAGGTTTATTTATGTATAGATTAATTGGCAGGTTACTTTTTTCCTTACTAGTATTTTCTCTTTCACAGTCTATGCATCTTAAGGATTAATTTTAAGGTGTTCATCAAGTTACTGTTCTGGTTTGAATTTTCTTTGCACTGGGGTCTGGCTTTTGCATTTAGGAAACATGGAATAATCTGTCTTTTCGTGTTTCTAAGTAAAGAAATGAGTATTTTTTTTCTTGGTTTTTATGGTTGTAATTTTACTAAGCATTTTCTTCTTTGGGCTTTCCCTGCTGCTTATCCCCTCCAATTGTGCCGACCTTTTCCTTTTTGGTGGACGTTGGCTCTCACCCCAGTGGCACAGGGAGGATTTGGTGCTTATATGAAAGTATCTGCAGCCGGGAGACCTTTATCTTCTTCAGATGATATTTTGGGTGTTCAAAGCACTTTATTTTCTGAAAAGAAGAAAAAGTAGATTGGAATTTTTGTGTCCTTTTGAAGGAAAAGGGTAGTTTTTACTTGACTTCAGATATTAAGCCTATCTTTATGGGTTATTCTTACAAAAGGGATTTTGTTTGATCAGGCATTTTGTTTGTCAGCAATAGAATTGATTGTCAAACTTCTTTTAACCAATACACGTCTATTTATATTATTTCGTATTCTGCAGATTTTTGAAGGGTCTTCTCATGTCAACGTGAGTCATATAATTCATGATTTATCTTTCGGGCCGAAATATCCTGGAATTCACAACCCACTTGATGGGACAATGCGGATATTGCGTGGAGCAAGTGGAACATTCAAGTATTACATAAAGGTTTGTGTTTTGGCTTTCCCAATAAAACTATTAGTAATGCATGTGATGCTAAGCATGTTGAATGCACAAAAATGAACATGTCTTTGGCTAGATAAAGATATACTCAATTGTCTTTTCGTTGTACTCAAAATGACAGAGCAACTTAATAACTAACTAGCAAATAAAGTTTAAATGAGTATGACACAAGCACCATGAGAATTGCATCACAAACTACATTAAAAAGATCAGTAGTTTTTCCTTTATCCTTCTTTTGTTTACATATTGTTGATGAGAAGCGGATTAGGTTACTCATACCATAACTTGTCATGAGCAACCATGACTCTCTGTTTAAAAGGAATGGAGGCTTTGAGTCAGGATTTCTGTTTATGAACTACTCATTTCTTGCATTTCAGTTGACCCTTGGATTGTTGGATTTTTTTTTTTTTTTTTTAAATTATTCTCACTAGCATGTATCAGAAAATTCATCAGTTGCCCTAGTTCGATACAACTGGAGAAAGTCATGCTTGAGTTGATGAAGGCATGACTTAAATTAAGTTGTCTTCACCACTGTAGGATTTGTCAGCACGATAACCCGGATAGAGAGGATTTTTCTTCATTTTGCTTTGAGTGGTTTTATTTTTTACCTGACCGGAGGAACTAGGGTTGAACAAGTACCTGATGATAGCTTGGTTCCTGTTCTTGGAAGGATGCCTATTCTTATATAGTGGAGAATGTATCTTTTAGCCCTAGTGTGCGGTGAGTAATTGTCCCTCATATTTTGCCTCCCCACCCCATTATCAAAAACAAACCCACGATATTCTTGGAATTTCCTTATCACCAAGTGTTACTCTCCTTCACAATGGCGCAAACTTTGTTCTATATTAGATCGTGCAATTAATTGGGATATATAGATTTTCTCTTGCTCTATACATACAAAACTTCGCCCTTAGTATTGTGTTTGTTACACAACCATCTGTATTCTTGTTAATTTACCCAAAATGCAAAACCAGATGCTATAAACTCAATTTGAATAAGCATTACACATTTTTGCTTTTTAGATGCTGATTCGTTTAACTTGATTTGTATTTTCAGCTTAACCAAATCTCTCTCCCTATCTCTCATAGTCTCATAGTGTGAGAGAGCAGGAGAACCGTTGCCTTTTTTGCTAGTTGTTTATGTGCAAAGTGGTTACTGTTGGTTATTTGCTGCTTTTTGAAGTTCTTGTTTTCCCCCTGATGTAGATTGTTCCAACCGAATACAAATATATCTCGAAGGAAGTTTTACCCACTAATCAATTTTCTGTCACTGAGTACTTTTCACCTATCAATGAGTTTGATAGAAAGTGGCCTGGTTAGTATGAAGCTTGTTCAATTCAGGGCTCTCTTTTCCATATATCCTTCCTCCTAGTTTATAATTCTTCCTAGTTCTATTCTATACTGTTTTGAGGAATGATTGCTTTGTTTTCAATGCAGCTGTATATTTTTTGTATGATTTGTCACCAATTACTGTGACCATCAGAGAAGAACGTCGCAGTTTTCTCCACTTCATCACCCGGCTATGTGCCATACTGGGTGGTACATTTGCCTTAACAGGTTTGTTTTCACCTATTTCCCCTGTTTTTGACAGTGGACGATTTCATGTAGTTAATGAAATGAGAATCTGGATTACAAGTGTGGCTCTATCAGTTATATAACCCATAAAATAAAATTGAACATCCCTGGCTCTGATGTGTCTATGGTATGCACAATGTGCCTGAGATGCTTGGGATTGCGGGCTAGGAGATCAACAGTGCAAGTCTGACAATTGATTCACATGCACACACACCCTTTCCTTGATGGGAGTGGGAAATTGTCGTTCTCAACGTTGAACTTTGCTGTCATTTCATAATTGAAAATTAGAGTAATCAAGTCACCTAGAAGACTGGACAGACAAATAGGTCTAACCTTCCTTTTCTTCTAGTTTAGGAGCTGCCAAAATTCGCTAAACTACCAGACTTTCTCATTTATACAGGAAACAAAGCAATTTTCTCGTCCTTTTGGTCGACACCCTTGTTGTAGCATAAGTGTAATCTTCTATTGGTAGTATATCTATTTCTCTTCTTCACCCTCGGCCCTCGGTATATTTGTCATAATTTGGTTCTACAAACTTTGAACCATCAGTTTCAGCCTCTATTGACACTGAGGACATGCTCAAGAAGCACGATGTGATTCGTGACAACTAAGACCTTAAAGGATTGATTGTGTTGAGTTATTTCTAGTAGCTCTCGCAACTCAAAAAAAAATATCGATTCCTTAACTGTTTCGCTCTTATTTGACCCTGCACATTGGTAGTTGTACTCTCTATACCGTTGCTTGCTTGGTCCCTTCTAGGCATGGTTTAAGTGGGTTTTCTTATCCCAAATAACTGTAATTCTTGATAAAGAGGTAATACCACAGGCAATTGTAGAACACCTGGCTCCTCATTGCTGATCTATTTCCTTAGCTTCTTAAGTAATTCTATATGCATCTTCGAGATTAGAAAGAAAAACAATATTCATCTGACTTTAGCAATTTTCAATCACGATAAAGTAACAATCTGTAAGTGGCTCATCTGTTTCATAGAGGTCAATCAAACTGGTAAGTTATAGAATTTGCGTGGTGTACTCTTCAACACTATGTCCTGTTGATGCAAATTACAACACTATGTCCTGTTGATGCAAATTACAACACTTTGTCCTGTTGATGTTGCTTTTTCAATTTTTCCTTCATCGAGTCCCAAGTGTGAATATTCGCTTTCCCTTTTATAGTTCTCTCCTCTTTCCAACTGCTTTTGCTATTGTAGCACTGCTCCTCTTAGTTTCTGCCTCACAGTGAATACCTTTAGGCTGTGTTTGATTGGTTTTATTTTCCATAGAAAATGTCATTTTTCCACCTAAGTTCCTACTTTTGGGATATTTGATTGACATTTTTTTCCATAGAAAATATTTTCTAAAAGTTGGTCACATGACCATATTTTCCTCAAAAAACAAGGAAAACATTTTCTTTATGGGGGAGTAGTTTTTTATTTTCTAGGCAATTCACACTTCTAAAAAACTCAACTTTATGAAAAAGTACAATATTTTTTAGGTTGAAAATTAAGTCAATCAAACACATTTAATTGATAATTTCCATGTCTCGAACTTATTTGATTTCCATACAATTTTCATAATTGCAATCAAACACCCCCTTAGTTCTTCGAGTATCGATGCTCATTTGAAACAATTCTCGTAGCTTGCTTCCCAACTAAGGAAACCTCTGCATGCATTCGCATTCTTCAATGGGAATTTTTAATCCAGATATGGATCTATAGCTCTTGCTAACTGCTTTTCTATTTCACTGTGCTCGGGATTAGCATGAACTACAAGATTATGTGGTTAAACATTCTCGTAAAACACTCAAGTCGCGCTATGGTATCTCATTTGAGCTTCCATATAATATTTATGCAAGTTTCCCATCTTATGTAAGTTTCCTTATTCTCCTTTTCATTTGTCGAACCGGATGAACTTGTGTAAGTTTATGAATCCTTAGTCGTGTCGCAACCATGATAATCCTTCGATGGCTCCTTCGATACAAAAATTGATAAGGAAGCTTTAACCATAAAAAAAATAGAGATTGGAAGAACAAAGCTTACCGATGGTGATCAAAGTAAAAACTAGAGATGTAGGGGATGTTCTCTTTCCTGTTTTGAACCCGTTTTCTATTTTCGATTTTCCAAAAGAGTGAAGACACGTTCTTTCCTATTTTCGAAAATGCGTTTTTGAAAACAAGTGTAAAATTTACAAAGAAAATCCAAAACGACAAATTTGTCGTTTTCGCGTTTTGTGTATTTTCACTCACTGCCAAACACCGCCGCGACCCACCACGTTGCCATCGCCACAACACCGCCAAAACCACCGCCCTCGCCACCAACACGAAGGTCGCCGTCATCAACAACCACCAACACTACCTAGATCCACCACACCACCATCACCATCCAATCAACCACCGCTTGCACCAACCACCGCCAAGTCGCGACGCTCGCTTGCAGCAGAACCACCATCGCCAAGTTGAGATACTGCATTCACAGTAGATCCACCACCATCGTCGCTTGTGACCCTATCACCACACCTAAACCAACTACCGCATCAAAGAAAGAAAAAAAAAAGATGAAGAAGGAGATCGTAGGGAGCGCCCAAACCCAAACCACCACCGTGCCACTTGCAAGGAGATCGCCGGGAGCGCTGTTTGTAGGGAGCACCGGCAATCGCAGGGAGAGGACAGAGAGAGAGAGAGAGAGACGACCCAAAATGATGAAATGAAGAGAGAGAGAGAACACGTTTTCCTTTTGTTTATTTTTTAAAACAATTTTTCAAAATGACAGAAAGAACACATTTTCAACAATCTCAAAATGGACACACAAAACTTAAAATAAATTCAAAACACAAAACTGAAACACGAAGAGAACAATCCCATAGTGCTTTGAACTTCAATCTCAACAAACTAGAATTTTCTGGACTAAGAATAAAGTTCTTCAATTGTTATTTTAATTTGGACAATAGATAGGCTCTTCAAACCTTAAGAGACTCTAATATTTGCTCTGACTAGAGGCTTAAATTACCAGGATAACATAATCCTAAGTATAAATTCTTTATTTATTAAGTATAAATTTAGTTTTAAACTTGTTATTAATTTTTCTTATTGAAATCTTTTAAATATGAGTACTTATTTATTATTTACTAATAACTTTAAGTTAAAAATATATAATATTTTTAATAAAAAATGAAAAATGTTTATGGTGTGTCCGATAAGCGTTGGTATTGTTGGTATTGACACATGTTCGAAAAGAATACGCTACCCTAATTGAAGTGTCTATACTTGTCATTAATTTTTCATGTTGAACTCTTTTAATATGAGCAACTATTTGTTATTTAATAATAACGGAGAGTTAAAAATATATAATATTTTTTATAAAGAAAAAAATTACCATGACAAAGGGTCTGAAACTCTACCCTAGTCGAAGTGGCTGTGCTACAGAGCTTTGAAGCAAAGATGCGTGTGAACCATGAAGTAGCCATTAGGTCTTTGAATCCACTATACTGATTAGTGATAGAATCAAATTTATCAATAGCACTTTTACGTGTCACAACGTATCGAATAAGTATCGAAAATAATTAAGTATAAAATAATTAAAAAATATGCATCCAATACGTATCGAAAAATTAAAAAATATAAAACTATATAAAATAATTAAAAAAATGTATTTGGTACGTATCGGAGAGTATTAAAACTTGGATACGTATCAAATACGATTACGTAATGAATTTACAAATATCCGTGCTTCTTAGTTTGGAGCAATTCAACTTTTCATCATGCATAAATATTGAATTTTGATGGTATCTTGAGTGCACGGTTAGGTTAACTGTTTCAAGTTGTTGAACTTTGAACTTGATTCGTGCTCTCGACTTGTTTATTCTTTTGAACTATAGATGAAATTCCTCGGAGAAAAAAATAAAGCATGAAATTTCAATGTAAAATTGAACTTTCATAGGCTTATCCTACATTAATAAAAGAGTAACTTTGCCTGTCACTGTTCATAAGCCGAGCCGAGCCAAGCCGAGCCAATGGCTTTATGGCTTGGCTCAGCTATTTTTTTATTAGTTTTGTTTACAGCCGACTGTTCATAAGCCGTAAGCCGCGCCGAGTCAAATGGTTTTATGGCTCGGCTCGGCTAATTTTATTTTTTTTTAACGTTTGATTTAGTATTTTAAATTATAGATATTCATTTTAAGCGATTTAAAATTTGTTGAAAATGTTGAAGTGCGGCCATGATAAATATATGATCAATAAATTTTAAATATCAAAATTTGAAGTGCGGCCATGATAAATATATGATCAAGAAATTTTAAATATCAAAATAATTTTACGTTAATTGTGAAATGTAAAGTCGTGATTGTTTATGCTTCTTTTCGATCTCAATCTCATTTCAATGTCCTTTTTTCAAACTTTATTTTCCTACAATTTTTCGTTTGATTCGATATTTCACGATATGAATATCTATTTGGATCGATTTCAAATTTTTAAAAAAAACTTAAAATGTGATAATAATAAATATATTGTCGATTAAGTTAAAATATAAAAATGGCTTTATGGCTCGGCTAAGCTTTTTTTTTTTTTTTTTTTACGTTTGATTAGTTTTTTTCAATTTCTTTGGGTTTATTAGTTATTTATTTTAAGTTTTTTTTTTCCATGTTCTTTTGATTTAAAAATTAATTAGGGGTTTATGAAGTAATTAAATGGTTTTATGACTCGGCTCGGCT
>CAIGRB010173105.1:93731-107727 GCA_903798255.1 Fraxinus quadrangulata | reverse complement strand
TTTATGTATATATTACTAACTTATGATTAGGGTGATAGATTTTATTTTGCAAGTTTGAAAATTTAAGTAATGAAATCAGAATCAAATCAAAACCGAATGGTTCAATATCAATTTGATTCCATATCTTAAAAAAGAACCATTGATTCCATTATCAAAAAAATCAAGGGTTCATAATTCAGTTCGATTTTCTTGGAATCAGAACCAAATGAAACAACGTATATTCCTACTCAAACTTTTAAATAAATGAAAAGAAAGAATATGAAAAATAGTTACCGTCGGGCATATTTGTTTACAAAACTAGCAAATATTATGAAACAATAATTTCCACCTCATTTGATTCCAGGTGCAGTAGCTGAATTGAAAAACAAGAGGAAGAATCTGAGGGTTTTGCTTGCAATTGTATGCGTAGCAAGTTGCTCTGGAAAGATAATTTTACCTCGGAAAACCTCTACTGCTTATTCTCACCATTTTCAGTTTGGGATAGAAATTTTCAGTGAACATTTTAACCTTTTTGGGGGCATATTTGAGTCATAGTATACTAAAATTGGTGTGGGAAATTTCTTCATCTATGGAAGAATTTCAGTCACTATTTTTACTATTGCCACTGTCCTGGTTCAACATCAATTATTGTCCTGTCTAAGATGGAAGCAATTGGGGAAGGAGACACAAGATAACGGTTTATAATAGTGTTTTGACTCTCATACAGTTGATCACTTAAAACGGATTTTTTGGAAAGGAATCCATTAATGGGACGGTAGTCATCGATAAGTAAAAGGTTGGAATAAGAGTACCAAATATGAGAGACCCTAACGTTGAGGGCCCAAATGAGACAAAAATACAATGTGCGTCAAATTTTTAAATATGCTTTTAACTTTTTAGCGAAATTTATTTAATTGGGTTTATTATTTAAACAGTTATTTTAAATTGATGTTGTGCCAAGGGTGAGATGCATACCGTGATTGGGAGTGTTATAATTGTTTTATTCCAAAATGCGTTTTGGCCCAAAAGTGGGGCTCAAACAGGCTATAAGTATTTTAGAGGTTGTTAACAGATTTTGAATCTTAATTTGTTCGTGTTTATTTATACATTATATTGGCTTTAACTTATCTTCGATTACTCATTTGCTTTTAAATTCATTTGTTAATTAATGAGTGATGTTATTTAGTAATATTGGAGTTGAGCATCATACTAGGTGGCATGCAAGCATCATCAATTGATTAAATGCCTTAAAAAAATGAGTCACATTTTAGATGTATATCACTTGTAGTCACCTAAATTGGTTTTATATCAATGATGCCCCTATTTGACGGCCTTTATTTTTGGCACTTTAAAGAGTATACATAAAAAATTATGCACCATCTGACAAGCAATTACTCTATTCAATACATTGACAATGTCAAGAAATTGATTTTCCAATTTTGTCCTCGATGACACAATTCCATTTTACTACTTTGCCCTTTTTGGAACCCTTCTATGTCGGCCAGGGGCGGAGCCAGGAATGAAGGGTACGGGGGGCAAAAATTTTTAAAAGTAAATGTACGAATAAAATTTATATATAACTTAAAAAGTTATAATATACCGTTACATATTACAATTGTACCCGACGATGTTTTATAGCATAAAATTCATCTATAATAGAAACAGATCTAAATTAATACTAAATTCTCGTTCTATGCTTAGTGTTAAACAATCGGCAAGAAAACCATCATCCATTTTGTTACGAATTTCTGTCTTCACATGTTTCATTGCTGAAAATGCTCGCTCCACTGTCGCTGTTGAAACCGGTAGTGTCAGTACTAAACAAATCAATTTAGTCAAAATGATGTAACTCTCCGACCTTCTACTTGCAACCAATTCCCGACATAAATCAGAAAGTGTAGGCACTTGAAAACGAGGTTCGGAAATCACATCATTTTTATAATGTTGCAACTCAATTTTCAAACAATAAATATCTTGTTGCGTAAAATCTTCAGGATAAAACTTCTGTGCAAGCTTGCAGATATTATCCATGTTAAATGATTCAAAAGAATTTGTTGGATCCAAAGCCGTACTGAGAGAAAGGAGTTCTAATGATGTCTCATTAAATCTTGTATCTAACTCCATCATCTGAAAATCTATGGCTGTATTGAAAATATCAAAGTGGTAATGATGTTCAACTGTAGGATACTCACGACCACGAGAACGACCAACCATGTACGAACCATCAAAGTCAGGTATATGTACATCATTTTTTGAGCAAAAAACTGTCACCTCTTGAAGAAATTCTTCCCAACCATCTTCTCTCAATGCTTGAAGGATAGTTTTTGTAGTATGGACAAATCTCATAGCAGTTAAGATGTCTTGAGTTTTTTTCTGAAGGATCTGACAAAGTACATCCGTAATTGCCAATATTCTACGCATTAAATGCAAGATAAATACAAATTCAAATGTTGTCATGTTTTTGTATACACCAGCAATTTCGGACCGAGTTCTTGTATTTGGAGAATGATCACTGAGATACTCAAGCACTTTGCAAGTTGCAACATACATATCAATCAAACTCTTTACAGAGCTGTAATGAGAAGACCAACGAGTACCTCCGGCTCGTTGCAAATTACCAATCTGATTAGTCCCACTTCCTGACTCTCGTTCTCCTATTTCCAACAAATGTTCAATTTCTTTTCTTTGGGCACTTTTCAACTCATTGATACGCTTAGGAGATGATGTAATCATATTAATAACACTGTCCAAATGAGAAAAAAATGAATTAATATCTGAGACATCCCTAGCTGCAGAAACCAAGGTGAGTTGTAAACGGTGGGCAAAACAATGGACATAATATGCATATGGACAATCTCTAAGGAATAATGCTTGTAGTCCATTCCAAGAACCACGCATATTACTAGCACCATCATACCCTTGACCTCTCATGTTTTGCACTTGAAGGTTGAAACGGACAAGAACATCAGAAATCTGATTCTCAAGATTTAATGAGGTAGTGTTATTAACACTTTTGATTGCAAAAAAACGTTCTGTCAAAATTCCATTACTACTCACAAACCTCAAGACAATGGCCATTTGTTCTCGTTCAGATTCATCCCGTGCTTCATCAACAAGAATACTGAACTTCGCATCCCCAACTTCGTCGCGAATTCTTTGTCGTACTTTATTGGCCATAATGTTTAAAACCTCTTTTTGAATGTCTGGGGATGTGTATGTAGCATTTCTTGGAGCATTACCCAAAACAACTTTTCCTACTTCCACATTCATTTTTCCAAATGCATCAACCAGTTCAATGAAATTCCCACGATTTATTGAAGATTGAGATTCATCATGCCCTCTAAAGGAACAACATTGAAGTGCTAACCACTGCACACTCATAATAGTGGTCTTTAGACGCAAACGATTTTTCTGTTTTTCCTCGGCTGATATAGATTGCATTACCTTGTCAATATGTTGAGTTGGTTTCATTAGATCTTCAGCTTTTCTCTTACAACCATTATGATACGATGACGATGTTGTACCAATATGAATAAGAAATGCACATTTACTTCCTTGGTTAACCCTCTTCCAACTGTCAAATCCAACTGTAACCAACGATGAAATAATAGGTGGAGCACTATCATTGACAAAAAGAAAGCAATAAAAACAATATGCTTTATGTGTTGAAGGTGAATATTCCAACCAAGGAAACTGATTGTACCAATGCTCCTGAAATCGACGTTTCTGTTTTCCACATTCTTTACTCTGATAGTCCAAAAGTTTAGGTTGATAAGGTCCAGCATTTAGATAGGCTCGCCTAATCTGATCGCGTTCATTAAATGGATGTTCACATATTTGCTTTCTTTTTCCTGGATCCTGTTCAATAGAATCAAATGGTTCCACATTAAGAATAGAAGATGAAGACCGTTCAACTTCAGGGGATGAAATTTGATTTGGAGTGGACGCCGTAGGAATTGGAGTACCCCTGATGTTTGTTACTCTATGAAAAGAAAGATAACAAAATTCTTCCTTTCTTGGAAGAATGTCGATCTTCCTCCATATTAAACCTAAAAGCATAAATATATGAAAAAAAAAAAAACTTCAATATCCTATAAATTTCTATCATTATATCATAGGTTAAATTGCTATTGGCTAAATTCTTGAACTAACATTTCCTAAACAAATGCCGAAATCATAAAATAACTTAGCAAATATCAAATGGATATACCAACTGTAAATTACATAGCATATTCAAACACAATTGAAGCACAAGCACAATGACATTGAAGGCCGCAAACACATACCTCACAGTCACTGCAGGCCGCAAATGAAGGCTAAAGTCTGAAGTGTGAAGCCTGAAGCACAAGCACAAGCTGCACAAGCACAAGCTGCAGCCTGCACAACCTCATAAAAAGGAACTCAGCCAAACAGCTAATTGAAATGTTGTCTACTACTCACCAAGAAGGCAAGAAGTAAGTATATTACCACATAACGTCACAACCTCATCTTGCCAGTATCTCATTTAATGCAACAAAGTTCAATACTTCAAGTTAAGGTTTATTGAATAAACTATAACAGGCACACATTCTATATTCAACCATACGTCTTTCCTAATTCCTCCCCATTTAACTAATTAACCAAAAAACTAACAGACAAGCAGTCAAGCACGAAATTATATATGATATATCCAACTCAACGAGTTTCCTTCGTTGAATCGTTGTAATCAAGCAAACTAAACTACCTCAATTCTCAAACCTTAATGTTGAAGAAGTTCAGAAACACTCCAGTCGGCGAGAGGCAGAGAATTCCAAAATCAGGAAACATTCACATTGTCAATAGAAAAAAAGAATCATTGATACGGCTGAACCGAACCCTACCCCAAGATGAGTTCTAAATACGGTCGTACCACATTTTCAATAGCATATAAATTAAACACTATTACTGAATTACACAATAAATTGAAGACTGAAGACTGAAGAAGAAGACGAAGTAAGTGAGGCCGATTAAACTTACCGCTACCGGATTAAATTAAACTTGGCGTTCAGGCGTTCAGCGGACAGACCAACTGTGGAAGGCTGGAAGCGTCGGCAGTTAGAAGTTTCGGCAGACGACGGTAAAGGGTTATCGGCTTTCGACGGGTGGCGATAAGAACGAATCGGCGCAGGGGCAAGTTCAGCGAAGAAGAGGAATGGGCGAACTGTGAAGTGTGAACGAGAGTTTGGGTGGGAATTGGATTTTCAGTTTTTCAATTGGGCTGGGACGGTGGGCTGAATGGTTGGGCTAGGCTGCAAAATATTGGGCTTAAACAAATTTTTTTTAAATAAAAGCTGGGCTTGGGCAAGGGTGGCCCACCCCTGGCTCCGCCCCTGATATCGGCACACAGACACAAGAAATTGAAGGGTACTTTTGGAATAGTAAAAAAATGGATTCATAATTAAGTACAGTAGTAGTACCTCATGATTTGGAATGATATGACGTGTGTTTGATAACTTGACCCACGTTTATTGTACGAAAAATTGGTTTTTGACAAAATAAAGGCCGTCAAACATGCATATTGTTATTCTAATTTATTGGTTGAGATCGTGTCATGGGAAGAAGTCATCATTTCCATAAAACATGGCCTACACATATGCCTAAAACAAATAGTAAAAAAAGGGAGAACAAAAATTGTAAATCAAATAAAAGTTTTAAAAAGGTTAATTAAAACATTGCAACCAAAAAGAAATGGGAGATTTTCCAAGTTTCAAGAGGGTCGAAGACTATGTTGATGGTAGAAATTGGATTAACAAATTTCTCTCATCTAACCATGATTTTGGCTTCCTATATTCACCAGTTTTGATACTCAAATTAGAGCAAAATGAGAAATGACTATTTGAATAGGGATATTTGAATTTGCATGTTTCTCTTCTTTTAGACGGGGGTATTTGTAGATTTCCCTCGGTGCCTTGGGGTAGTTCATTCGTTTTGAATAAATGATAGATGGTAGCTCCTTATTGACTAGCTTATACCTGATTCTATTAAGAGTGTCACATATTATTTATTGACTTACTTATCTTGGTAACGACTATTAATTACCAGATGGAAAAAAGGTTCGCCCATCTTAAGTGAGCACTTTACTTTTCATTCTTGTTCTCTCTACCAGTAAGCAGAGAGCAAAGTTCACGAAAGTGCATTTCAACCAATAGTCCCCAAGCTCCGATTTTATTATTTATATTAAATCTAGGTTTTAATTGAATAATGCTACGGGGCAGCAAACTTTTATGATGAGCCAAATTATAATTTTTCCTATTTTTGTTTATTGGCTACTAATTCTCGGGTTAGATGGAAAGTTTTTTATTCTTTAATGCTTATTCACAAGTGATTCCAGGGAATGCCTCTGCGAGGAATCACTATACAAAGCATAGTTCCAGATATTATGATAAATGATCATACATCTCCTTCCCAACAAATGTTTGAACAGTGTCTAGAGGCTATTTTGGACAAAAGGGTTGCCCTCATCTTTTGACTCAAGAATTTCATAGGGGTACGAACAATAGATGTAGGATAGTTTACTTTGAGAGTATGTCTTTTGGTTATGTAATAGATTTAGTTCGCAAATGCTACTTGTCTTGTTATCTTTCTTTATATCAATGAAAGTTTCATTTTATTTGTGTTCTGCAATTGTTATGCTTTATCGAGCTCGTACCGCTTAATCTACCAATTTTTCTAGCTTCTTATAACAGGAATTCAAGCTATCAACTTGGCTAAGTTCATAGGAAATGAAGCTACTTTTATTAAAATTACTCAATAGGAATTTGTTTTTCATTTTATTGATAATATTTTCTCAAGTACACGTCGTTCTAAGGATGTTTAAGGGGTTCACCATATCTTCCTACGACTTATATGTTTTTGATATAACAACTCCAATTATTGTTTATGATCCTTCCTACTTTGATCCTAATACTTTCTTTAGGACTAAATCCCCTACTTTGAAATTCTTCTTGCAAACTTTTGAATTGAAATACCTTTCCCTTCTTTTCTGGTACACAACTAACTTAATTTGAGACTCATCTCACTTTCTTTTAAGAGGTATAGACTCGCATTTATAGCTTCTTCATTTTGCTCTGTGTTGTATCCTATTTTTCTTGTCGAACATACACTGATTTCAACTGGCACCATGGCCTCCATTCCATAGGCTAAGGAGAAAAGGGTTTCGCCTATAGCCATTATTGTGGTAGTTTGGTAAGACCATAGGATCTGTGGTAGCTCATCAGCCCATAGCCCCTTTGCCATCTAGCTTCCTTTTTAGGATGCTTTCCAATATCTTATTTATTGCGTCCACTTGTCAATTAGCATGGATATATATGGAGTGGAGAAATGTCTTCGGATACCCAACTCGTTACACATTTCTTTTAGCTTTTTCCCTTGGAATTATGTAACATTATAAAAAATTATAGACTTTGGTATGCTGAACCCACAGATAATGTTTTTCCATATGAATGTAGAAGTCTTAGCTTCAGTGATATTTATGAAGGGCACTTATACCCACTTGGTTACATAATTTACAACCACAATGATAAATCTTATATGGGATCTTCTTCTAGATAGTGGCCCAGCGAAGTCGATGCCCCATTCGGCAAAAGACTAAGGGTCGTTGCTAGTCACCAGCTCATGTATGGATAGTCGTAGTATAGGTGGGAACTTTTGACAATTTTCACATTTTCTGACAAAGTTCATGGCATACTTTCCTACATTGGGCCAATAGTATCCATGTTTTAAACCTTTTGCGTTAGGGAGTGTCCACTAGTGTGGTTTCCACATATACCCTCATGGATTTCATTTATTACTTATAGACTCTTGTCTTCTTTTGTGCATCTGAGTAGAGGGAGTGTATATCCTCGTTTAAATAAGATATTACCTTGTAGTGTGTCTCTTGTGGCCCTTACCTGCAATTTTTGTGCTGTCTTTTTATCTTCGGAAACTGTCCCATCTTTTAGATATGAGATAATTTCTTGTATCTAAAGGCTTTATCTTTTATTCATAGGGTTTCTTTCCCTTTTTGGCCAACTGATAGTTTTGACAGTAATTTTACAAGCACATTTAAACAGTTCCATGTCCTTTGAACTTGTCAGTTTTGACAAAGCATCTGCATTCTCGTTTTTCTCTCTAGGGGTTTGAGTGAGTTCAAATTTATTGAAGCGTTGAGATGATCATATGGCTTTTGTGACATAAACAACCATCATTTTATCCTTCTCTATGAACTTCTCGTTCACTTGATTTACTATCAACTGTGAGTCGCTTTTTATTTTTATATTTTGAGCTTGCATTTCTTTTCGTGAGTCGAAGACCCGCAAATAAGGCTTCATAGTTAGTTGCGTTATTGATTGCTTTAAACGTAAACCTTAATGTACAATTTCATTTGTGCGCTTCTGGGTTTGTCAAGATTATGCTTACTTTAGAACTAGAATCTCCCGATGACCCATCTACGAATAATTTCTACGTTCCTTGTCCATGCATTTCTTCAGAAATGGGAGCACTTGACAATTTCGCGATAAAATTGGCCAACGCTTGTACTTTGATTGTGGATCGTCCTTTATAGTTTATTTCAAATTATCCCAACTCTACTACCCATTTCATTAGCCTTATTGAAGCATCAGACTTTTGCAGAACTTGCTTGAGTTGGAAATTAGTTAACATTTCAATATTGTAGCTCTGGAAGTAAGGTCGCAACTTTCACGATGTTGTAACTAAGGCAAGTGCCAATTTTTTCTTATCTGGATAACTAGTCTCTACTCCTTTCAAGGCTTTACTTACATAGTAGATTGGTAATTATTGTTACCCTTCTTCTTTTACCAGTACAAAGTTTACTGTTACCTTTGAAACTGCTAAATATGGCAGTAGCTTTTCTCCATTTTTAGGTTTAGATAGTAAGGGTGCTTTCCCTAGATGTTCTTATAGAGTCTGGAATTTTTTTTTTCACATTTATTGTTCCATTCGAATTTCTTTCTTTCTTTCAACACTTGGAAGAAATGGGAACATTTGTCTAGTGCTCGCAATACAAACCTACTTAAGGCAATGACCTTTCTTGTTAGATTTTGTACCTCTTTTGGTTTAGATGGAGATCTATTTTTACGAGAGCCTGAATTTTATTGGAGTTTACTTCGATACCTCGTTGATTAACCACATATCTAAGGAATTTTTTGATAGGGCTGGGCGTGTGTTGGATTGTGTTAGTGTTTTATCCAACCCTAACTAGCATGGTCAATTTGATTTAAAATCAAATCGACCTAATCCAATTATTAGTTTAAATCCAATCCAATCCAAACTATTTGGGTTGGGTTGGTCCAAATTAATGTTGGATCAGATTATTTCTTATTGAATTTGAATAATTTTTAAAGTTTGAAATCACTTGAAAATCTCCATTATTTTTAATCTATCTTAATGAATTCTTTATGAAAATTAATTTATAAATAAGTTTTAAACCATAGAGCATTTTCCTTTTATAATTTTTTTGGAATTTATTTATTTCATTATCACATCTTTAATTTTTAGTTTATCGCCAAATTATTTTGCATTGTACATAGTTTTCATACCAATCAGCCTATGTAAAAAAAAAAGTGGACGTTGTACATACTAAATCCTTATTTTGTCTCCACTATTGTGTCTATTTACGTTTTTCCATTTTAGGTATTAAATTTTTTAATTCATCGAGTTGTATTAGATTGGGTTGAATAGGATTTTAATTCATAAACCAAGACCCACCTCAACCCTACCTCAAATTTGATTTTTCAACCCAATCCAATTGAACTTAAAAACCAACCCAAACTTGTCGGTTTTGGTTGGGTTGCTCGGTTTGAGTGATTTGGGTTGGTTTTTGCCCAATTCTACTTTTTTTTTTTGGATTTAACTTTGAATACGCATTTTAGCTGATTGAGCTTTATCATGTATTTTCATAATAAGTTGAAATTCTCTTTTAAGTGTTTTAAGTAATCCTCAGTCTAAAGACTTTTCACCAGCATATCATCAATATATACTTCCATCGTTTTTCCTAATTGATTCACAAACATTTTGTTTACTAGTCGTTGTTATGTGGCCTTTGCATTTTTTAGCCCAAACGATATTACTTTATAATAGTGTAGTCATCGATCTATCACGAATGTTGTATGTTTCTCTTCAGGTCCATAAATAGGGATTTGATTATATTCTGAATATGCATTCATGAAACATAACAGCTCGTGTCCCGCAGTTACATCCACTAGCTCATCAATTCAGGGGAGCGGGAAGCTATCTTTAGGACAAGTTTTATTCAAATTCATGAAATCTTGGCATGTTCGCCATTTTTCGTTGCTCTTTGGTATTAGGACCAGATTACACACCCAAAATGGGTATTGTGCTTCTCGAATAAAGCTGTTTTTTAATATCTTATCTACTTCATTTTTTAATGCCTTGTATTATTTAGCGCTCATTGGCCGATGACATTGCACCTTAGGCTTGATCTTTGGATCAATTTTTAGGGCATGATATGTAACATTGGAGTCTTAAAATGTCATATATTTCCAAGCGAATACATCTAGGTTTGCGGCTAAGAAGTTTTTCAGCAAGCCTTTAATAGGTTCGCTTAACTCCTTGCCAATTTTTAGAGCCTTGTTCGCATCTTCTGAGCTAACGGGGAAGTGTTCTAGCTCTTCAACCGCAGTCGTCTCTTACATGCATTTAGTTATGTGGGGGTTGATTAAGTCATCAATTTCTAGTTTACCCCGGGTCACTTGTTTCAACTACGACAACGATATTCTTAAGAGCTCTCATGTTTCCTTTTTAGTTACTTTTATGATTCCCGCGCAGGATCTTAAATATATTTCGCCTTTATTCATGGAGTACTTCACATACGATTAATGCAGAAAATGATGATTTTTGCGTGCTTCATGGAAGGTCGTCCAAGGATTCAGTTGTATATGGATTTATCTTTGACGATGTTAAAATTCATATACCCTTTATATGCATTAACTCCTTTTCTATTTTCACTAATAGTCTATTTTCACTAATAGAGTGGCTTGTCTATCGGGCCTCCTCTAATGCGGTGGTGAGACCCCAACACAAGGATCCTAGGGCTATATTTTTGCATTTAATCAATGCTTTGCCATATAGCACATTGTTTGTGCTTTCACTGTCCAAGAGCATGTAGTCAAAATATTCTCCAACTGTTATTGCTAGATTATGATTATCTCCTCTTCAATTCCTAAAATTTCAATTTTAGGCTTTGTAGAGGTGATTGAAGAGGTTAAGGGGGTTGTGGATTACCTATTTTTCCAATGCTCTTGAGGTTGTACCTTTTTCCAGTATGTTTACCTTTCAAGCTTTGTATCTTTGCGCATAGAGCATCGCGTTCCACCATCAATGCTTTGAGATCTTCATCCATCTTCCAGATGGCCTCCGCTATTAACTTTTCCTTTCGTAAGCGACGATGCTGATTTTTTCATAATTCCCATGTGATATCCTCTTGCTGCTGTGACCTTACCTCCTCATTTGTTAGAAAACCATTGATCATTGTGTTCTTATCCTCCGATGCTGATTTTCCTTAATTTGGCTCATTTCATTAGATCTCAAGGATTTCTCGGTACTGTAGAGAATCTCGAGGTTTACTTTGCTCTAATTTTTCACAGACGATGCCAATTTTTTGATGACATAATTGGATCAACAAAATTTTCTCACTTAGCTAAGATTTTCGTCTCTTAAAATTACTAGTTTTGATGTTCAAATTGAAGGAAGATGGGAAATGATTATTTGGGTGGGATATTATGAAAGAATGTGTAGTTGTAAATGAGTTTCGAAAAAGTATATTTTGGAAATAATGAAGCCAAAACATGGGCTAAAGTATAACAGCCCAATTAAAGGTATGTTTGAACTCGATTTACGTGAAAAATGAGTTTTGTAGTAGTGATTTTTTTTTAGAGAATGTATGTTTCAAAAGTAAGGAAAATTTTTGATTTCACGTGTAAAATTATTTTATTACAAAAATGTAATTAAATATAAATTTGAGAAAAAAAGTGAGTTTCGGAAAATCATACGATTAAGAATCTCTTTTAGCCCTTGTTTAATTCTCATTTTTTTCAAAATATATCTTTCTCTATTTTCTTTTCAACTATACATTGTTCAATAAAATAATATTATACGTAATTCAAAAAATATTTTCTTCATTTTTTATCATATATTTTTCATCAATTTACTATTATAAAATGTATTATTCAAAGCAAGATGTGCCTCAAACGGACCAAAAAATTTCCCTTTTATTTTTGTAATAGTAATACTCACCAACTACCTACCTGAGTGAGTATCGCTTTCTTTCTAAACAATCCCATCACACCCACTCCCTAGTCCCCAATCTTCCCAAAAACGACAACAAAGATCCCAATAACAACACTCTTAAACCTATACAAATCTCTACGTCATCATTGTGATTGTGTCGTTGGGGGAAGAACCAAAGGAATAATGGCAATGGCACTCCGCAGATTCTCTTCTTCCATTAAGCCCCTTCGTCCCTTCTTTTATTACATGGTTCGCGTATAAATTGCTGTAATTTGTACTATTGCTTGCTGGGTTGTGTTCACTTAATTGATTTTGTGTTATTTTTGTCAAACAGTCTGCTTTCTCCACTCAGGCTGCTAGTCAGAAGGAGATCTCACGTGTTAATGTATTAATTTTTTTTTAATGTTGGATAGTGTTTAATTATGTTAGTTGTTAGATCTTGCTTTGAACACGAATTTTGATTCGACAGTGGACGAAGCAGTTGAATGCACCACTGGAAGAGGTGGATCCCGAGATTTTTGACATCATTGAGCTTGAGAAGGCAAGGCAATGGAAGGTATTGTATATACATCAATAAACGGGTGTCTTTTTGGGTCATTTAAACTGCTTATGAATGTATTGTCAGGTTAAATTTTTTGTATTGGATTCGTTTGGCATCTTGTTCATAGTTTGAGGTTTATATTAAAGTTAATTATGACGTAGGGATTGGAGCTTATACCATCCGAAAATTTCACATCGTTGTCCGTGATGCAAGCGGTTGGATCTGTGATGACTAACAAATACAGTGAAGGATACCCTGGCGCGAGATATTATGGAGGAAATGAGTACGTTTGGCTGCCTTTATCCTACCATGTCATTTAAAATTTTGCTGATTGTTGTGCAGGGTTATTTTGTACTCAAACAAGCATATAAATATAGGATGTGCCATGTTGTATTTTTCATACCATACCAACTGAAATGTTGAATCTTTTGGGTTAAGAAGATATAGAATTCTGAATCGATATTTGTCTTTCCTACATAGATGGGTAAATATTTTTTATCGGTATATTAAATAATGTGTGGGACTGGTTTTATCTGTGTTAAGGTACATTGACATGGCGGAGACATTGTGTCAGAAGCGTGCTTTAGAAGCTTTCCAATTGGACCCTTCAAAATGGGGAGGTAAACCGCTTCCTGGTTGATGCTATTTAGTATGTAATGTATTTTAAAACAGACAACAGATTGAGAACTCCCCTTATATTGACAGAAATATGTTCACCAACCTCCGCCGGTTACTGCCAATTTTTTGCTCTGACCTGTATATGTGGAGGCTCCTAACCCTCTATCAGCTGCTTTTCAGTGTGAATAGTATCATAAAATGAGAGATGAGGGGTGTAATCCTTTTCTGATCGAAATTACCAATCCAATTTTGTACCATGGATTTAAGGATTATCTTGTCAGTACTGAATTTATTATATGATTTTGATGACTAATATATCTTTTAACATTTCTCAAGTTTATTTAGGATTTATGTTCATCTTCACCGACCGTGCTTTTAATTTAACTTGAGTTAAAAAAGATTATGATCAAACTAGTTAACCTCGAAAATAGTTAATGGTTCAAGTTGGATGATTTTGAGTCTTGTGATCTAATCTGCAGTTTGCTGACGTTATAATTCCCGTAACTTAAAAGAGTCCAGCAAAAAAAAAAAAAAAAAGTGGGGGTTGGGTTAGGGCTTTTTTTAGCCGAACTTTTTTGGGCGCGGCAAAAAAAA
>CAIGRB010173105.1:58902-86677 GCA_903798255.1 Fraxinus quadrangulata | reverse complement strand
CCCCTGTCTACACTTTTCCTGAAAGTACAAAATTTACCCCCCAATAAGTTACTTTGCAACTTGATTTTGTCAATGAACCTATGCATCAAATCCAAATAGGGGGAAAATTGTCTTTGTTAAAAGCAAAAACATAGATGTGATGGAATGTTTCATTTCTTTTGTATCATAATTTGTCCTGCCAAAAATATTACAAATGGAAATGGGAGAAACCTTATCAAACACGATCAAGGCCTCCAAGTTGGTACTTTTTTTCTAGGTAGCAATGGTGGTGGTGGAGAAGCTTGAGGGTGGTAGTGCCTCTGCATAGGGTGGACAAGGCACTTTACAAAGTGATGGGAGGTACGATGTGAGAGCAGATGGCAGTGGAGCTGCTGGATGTGATGGAGGCAGTGGCGGACTGTGCTTGATGAAGATGGTGCCAACTGAGCAAACAATGGGGATATGTGGTGACTTGCGGTTCTGATAGATGATGCTTCTGAGTTTTCCAATGGGATTGATGGAAAGATGATGTGCGGTGATGGGTGCTGGCAGAATGAGTGCAAATTGATAATGGTGATGCCGATAGAACTGGTGGATTGCGACGATGGAGATGAGTGTGGAGGTGGTAGCAACAGCGGAGGAGGTGGTGTATGGTTGAGCGTCGATCTAATTTGGGATGAATTTGATTTAGGTCGAAAATAGGTGTTGTACATCTATATATTGATGGGTCGAGTTTTCGTTTGTGATCTAGGTTATGATATAGGTTAAAGTTGTATATAGGTTAGCGTTAGTAGGGATGGCAAAAAAATCCGACAAACTCAATACTCGCAGAGTCCCGCCCCGTACCCGCTTAATCGAGTATTCGGTCGGGGACGGGGCGGGTAATGTCACGCGTTTTACGCAACGTGAAATTACTGTAAGTGTATAGTGTCAAGTTTTGTAATATAATGATTGAGTTAAGAGAGTCGAACCCACAGTGATTGTAATTTAATTTCTACCGAGTACTATAATTGGGTAGCTTCCACTTTATCTAGAAAATCAAATTTCAATTCAAAGTATTTATACTAAATTAACGTATATGTGTGACAATATGGCAAATTATAGGAGAGTTATCAATGTGTGAAAGCCTAGGGAATGATTTCACTTCACTATCAATTATGATTCAATTATGTCCAACTATTTTAGTCAAATATTCCATGTTTGAAAGTAAGAATCTTAATATATTTCTCTCCCCTCTCTCGAGTGCCGGCTAAAAAATAATCCTAAAATTCAATCCCAATACTTTATTTCGAATTATAGTCTACAATTGATCAAAGTCCCGATTCTATTGAGGAGTAAGCTTCATAGATTTTATGCTTTCTCTCGAAATCCATAAAACCTATGTTGTGTCAATCATATGATCACGCCTAAATTCACCTCTCTCGAGTGCTGGAATTGACTAGCATCTATTTATTCAATTATTGATCAGGTAATTGAAAGCATTAAATTCATGACACAATCAAAACATATGTGGAAAATCAAACATAAATAACTATAATATAATTAAACCATAATCTCAAGTTCGGCTACATCAAACCCTAGATAATTAAATTAGTTCATGAATAAATTCATAAGATCTAAACAATTTATAATGAAAAACATTAAGGAGAAAAGGAAGAAAAACTTTTTTGAAGCTTTAATTCAATTTTCCCGTCAATGTTGTTCACGTGTCTTCCTCGGTTTCTTCAACACTTGATGTATTCCCTCTTGATTGCTCCAAAATTACCACACAAAAATAAAAGAAAATGGAAATGAAAAGAAATAAAAGAAAAGAAAAGGAAAAGAAATGGAAAAAATGGAGAACACGTCCAAGCAGAAAGCCGAAATCAAAAACTATGAAGAAAAGTCAATAGGCTGATTTTAAAACAAAACCTAGAGGAAATTGCATCTTTGGTCCCCAAACTTTCGGCAAGTGAGCAAAATGGTCCGTAAACCCATTTTTTTAACAAAAGTGGCGCCGGAATAGTGGCGCTGCAGCGTCACTGTCTCTGTCACCAGCAGGAAAATGGAATTTTGTGCCAATTTGCAGCCAAGTCCTCCAATATTTGTGCGTCCGGTCCCTCAACTATGATGTTGTACAATTTGGCCCTCGGATTTTGTTTTTCATTTCAATATTGCCCTCCATAAATTGCACTCTAAATCCTCCAATTTCTGACCTTGTTCATTTTGGTCCCCAACTTCACATTTTTGTATGCTTTTAGTCCATTTGGGTGATTTTTGCCTACAAAAGCCAACATTACCCAATTGTGAATAGAAATTCGCTGAAATCAATAAATAATTAGCTTGTTTATGTATTAAATAAGTGTGCAAAAACACACTTATCAGGTAACTTCGCCTTTTTTTTTTATTGTTTTTAGAATTCAATACTTAAATAGAAAATTTTACAAAATTTCATTAATTCTAATAGAAAATAGCAACTAAGATTATCTAAAAAATATGACAAACAATAAAAGTCTTACTTTACCAAATATATTTGAATAATTTAATTTTTAAAAATAAATAAAAAATTTAAAAATATATTATTTTCTCACTTTAATGAATGGGTCAATAAAATGAATTATCAAAAACTTTATATAAAAAAGAAAAAAATTGCCCCGTCCCGACCAGCCTTAAACGAGTAACGGGGAGAGAAATTGCCGACGGGGCGGGGGTGCGGGGGAGGTTGCCTCGATGCCCCCCGTTGCCATCCCTAAGCGTTAGGTTCGGCAGGCCTGACTCCTTGGTTTGTTGTTTAATGGAACAACATCAACAACAACAATTAAAATGGAATTGCAAACTACAATATTGTCTAGTTTTTTTTTTTAATTCTCTTTTTGAACTAGCTTACATAAAGGTGTCTTATTATAAAGAGAATTAGGGTTTCCTCAATAAGGAAACAAACTAAACTTAATAATTGAAAATGAGAAATAGCATAAGCCCCTAACTATATCAAATTATCGTACACCAGAAGAAACTTTCCATGTTGCATCAATAGGATGTCTGGAAGGAACTTATCAAATAGGGGTAATTTCTTTGCTGAAGTAAATTACCAAGCCAAAATGATGAGGTTTATTTAACTAATCGTTGCTGGATGCACTAGAGTAAGAACGAGTTTGAGGACTAATACAAGCAGACTTAGGAAGTGCCTATTGGGATTGGGGTGGTAGGCCTAATGTATGACATGCTAGATGAAGACGGAAGGATATGTTTTATAGGTTGGCCCGTCGGCAAGTTTCATCTAAGGATTGGGGTGCGAAAATGTCGTCACACATGATTTCAGAATTTAAACCGTTAAGAAAAGAAGAGAAAGAGGCAGAGAGTAGAGAGAAATTGGGGGAGAAAGTATTAATTTATTTTCATTATCTAATTGTAAGTATTAAATGCTCAAGTGTTAATTTATTTTCATTATCGAAGTGTAAGTATTATAATGCATAAGCCCCCTATATATAGGGTTTCAAAGAACTTATTTTAAGTAGAAAAATTTAATAAAATCCTATGAAATCTAGTAAAGAAACATATTCTAAGTATGAAACATTTAATTAAATCATAGGAACTCTAGTAAATAAACCCTAATAATTTTTCTTAAAATAAGGATCTAGACATGGAAAGTACGCATATAATAATCTAATAGGATTTTCATCAATATTACATTAATTTAAAACAACTTACTCACCCAACGCTAGTACAATCTTAAGATATTTGAGTTTCATGGCCCACACGTGTCAATAGTTGATTCCAAATAAGTAAAATAAATTAAAAATGGAAGCCTTTCAAAAAGGGACTTATTCTATATTTCATTTTTGCCTTTCTAGCTAGCAAAACAAACATTTAGTTACTGTTATTGGTTGTATAAAAAGTAGCTTAGCAGCACTTGCAGGCTTGCAGCTTTTATTCGATTCTGTATAATGGCATTCACAACCTTTTGTGTTTGCATACCATTCAACTCAATTGCCTGATGACAATATGTGGCTCCACTCTTCTTTAATTATATCACTTAAACCATCTGTGTAGATTCATAAAAATTATGACCTCCCGAGTTCAATATTTTAATGATTATAATGCTAAATGTGTGCATTCCAAATTTATGTTCCTTTATCACTGAGTTTTTGGATGTAGGTAGCATATGATTTGCACTTCTGACTTGTATCTAGACTTATTGAAACTTCAAATTGCTTTCTAAACATTTGTGTTGTTCTCAAGTATGATTTATAGTTTTCAAGAACTATACAAAAGATTCTGTATGTATTTCCTGTGACTCACATTATCTTTTTGGTATCAATACTTAATTCAGTTTTCAAAATATATTTTGGGCTGGTGGTGAGGGTGATGGGTGCTTGTAGTCTCTTGGGGGCATGAAGTTAGTTTACCTCTGTTACCTGACTTTTGATTGAGTCTGTCTGACACCACCTCAGCTGGAGCAAAGTGCTACACTCTTCAGACCCAAATTAATAGTTGCTGGTGCAAGTGCTTATGCTCGCTTGTATGATTATGCACGGATTCGAAAGGTAAACTTGACCTATACTGCAGTGTTATTACAGAATCTAGGTAGTGCTTCATTTCTTTTGTTGCATTCTAGAATGTTTAAATATCTCGTTATCTCTTTTTATAATGAATTCTCCAGGTTTGTGACAAGCAAAAAGCAGTCATGTTGGCTGACATGGCACATATTAGTGGATTGGTTGCTGCTGATGTCATTCCATCACCATTTAAGTATGCAGATATAGTTACAACAACGACCCACAAATCACTTCGTGGGCCACGTGGAGCTATGATCTTCTTCAGGAAGGGAGTAAAAGGGACCAATAAACAAGGACAAGAAGTGAGATTCAAATAAAACTGTATTCTGTTGTTTCTACATTATTGCATCTTCTACAAGTGTCTTATTGCAATCCTTGCACAATTTTTACCCCCCACCCTTTCCCAAAATCCTTGCAGAGCACACACGTTGAGGAATGAATGTACATCATGCAATTAAAGGAATAAGAAGTTTCAGAGCAGTTAATTACGAAGCATATGTTTGAAAAACATGTTTATAAACACTTGTCAAAAGTCTAACCACTGCTATCCACATATTTCGTGGAACCCCCAATTACTACCTACTTATCCACCACTCTTTTCTATATGTTTATAAACACTTACCAAGCATATGCTAAATCATTATGTTGTATCCTGGGAAAAAAAGTAATAATAATTTACATGTAACAGTTGATGTATGACTATGAAGACAAAATTAATCAAGCTGTATTTCCCGGACTTCAAGGTGGACCCCACAATCACACTATAACTGCCTTAGCAGTTGCACTGAAACAGGTTACATTTGCTAAGCTTTTTATTATAAAAGAGATTATTGTGTAATTTTTACTGATGTCTTTCTAAAAATTTTACGATTGTAGGCTATGACTCCAGAATACAAGGCATATCAAGAGCAAGTTCTCAGTAATTGCTCAAAGTTCGCAGATGTATTTTGTTTTGGTCTATTATGAATTTTCATTTCCTGAATTCATCCCTGTTTCCAACTTTTGATTGTATAAAGAATTAAACTAGCTTCTGATGTTATGTCATATTAACATTCATTTGTGATGTCGTCATGTTTTGCAGACTTTGCTAGAGAAAGGCTACGAACTTGTATCTGGTGGAACTGATAACCATCTTGTCTTGGTAAATTTGAGAAACAAGGTACACCAAACATTTTTGATTGTCCTCTTGTGACTGCTTTGCTTCTTTCTTGGTTTCTGACCAATCACTCAAAATAAAAAATTGTTGACTTCCAAACTCCTTTCGTCTCTTTTTTTCTTTTCTGAAAAGTGTACATCTTGGATTCACTTTTTGCACCACATTGAAGTATCTAAAAGTTTGGTGAATTTTGCATGTTGCATGTTGCATTTGCTATTGATTTTTTTTTTTCCTGCCACATGAGAGCTTCAGCAAAAGAAGGTTCCTTATTTTATTTTTTTATGTATTTCACCTTGACATTTTGGTAAAATGATGAATTATAATTTACTTTTTCCATATAAGCTTTGTCAAATGATCAAGATCATGTTTGGCTAAGCCAAAAAGAAAGTCATACTTTATGTATATTTTGTTTCCAAACACGTTTTGTTATGGTACTTCTTCATTCAAGTAAAAAAAGTTACTTATTTTGATAGTAAGTTCACTTACACTTTCAAAGTGAGTACTTCTTTTCAATGTTGACAGGCAAAAGATTATCTATTTTTGGAAATAATTTCGCACTTGCAATTGACCACTTTATCCTGTCTGCAGGGTATTGATGGCTCCAGAGTTGAAAAAGTTTTGGAGGTGGTGCACATTGCTGCCAATAAAAATACTGTTCCTGGGGATGTATCTGCCATGGTGCCTGGAGGCATTCGAATGGGTAAGCCCCTTGGCTTCCCAATATGCATCTTGTACACTTGGAGTTTTTACTACTTCAAAATTGATTATTTTTTTCTCTGGTAATTTAGGAACTCCGGCTCTGACATCAAGGGGATTCGTTGAACAAGATTTCGTTAAAGTTGCTGAGTTCTTTGATGCAGCCGTGACAGTGGCCCTGAAGATCAAGGCTAATACAAATGGTTTTTAATGCTGTTTTCTTTATTTATTGTTCCAGAATTATATTGTGGCCCATCTTCTAATTTGCAACCAGAACTTTTAAAGTCATCTAGTTTTATACTTGTGCACTCTTTGATTAAAATATTCAGGAGCAAAGTTAAAGGACTTTGTGGCGACAATGAAGACAGCAGCTTATCAATCTGATCTATCAAAGTTGCGCTATGAAATTGAGGAGTATGCAAAGCAATTTCCTACTATTGGTTTTGAGAAAGAAACTATGAAGTTCAAGGACTGAACCAGGCCTGATATTCAGACGAGGTAAATTGCATTGACTAGTAACAGGTTTTGTGCCTCTTTTATTTTGTCATTAACTGTGGTAGATTTTAAATGTCAATTGGCAACAGATGTTTTTTTCTTTCCAAAAAATAGTGGATTGTGGTGTACTTTTTATGAAATGCCTTCTTAAATTACCATATCCGTTTCTTTTCTTCCAGGAAGATTGAAAAGGATAATACTGATATCTTCTAGCTTATAAGAATAATAGAAAATAGTTTGTTGCTCTGCTTATAAGAGGTCGGTTTTATCATGTCATACAGTAACAAACAGGAGTTCTATATCCTCAAAAAGTTGAGAAGAATCTGAAATCCTATAATTATATAAAACAATGATTAAGATTTTTAACGTTTATAAGGTGGTTAGTGTATATTATTTGGCTCATGAGGTTGACTTGACTTGTATCACTGTGCTGCAAAGACTCTAGATATGGTCTCTATTTGTTTTTGAGTAATACTATTTCCCACATAAATTTAGTTCACTTGAGGGCTCTAAAAGTCAAATATGAACACAGAATCAATTTATTTTTGGAGTTGGGGTCTTTGGCCATTCTGGGTGCTGAACTTTAGACGGATATAGACATGTTAAGTCCATTATGAACAACTAGTAAAACACACCTTTTGTTTCTAGCAGATTCGATGCATGAGAGGCATTTTGACACTGGCAGTGGGCAGTGGCAAGGAAGGTTTGACAGCTTAGATTTGATCGTTGGAGTTCTCAAGGGTGAGAACCTAATGGCTTTATATCTTGGCATTATTATGTATAAATCAATCTTTCATATAACTTGATGCTAATCAAGGTTTTTTTGAATCATGCTACATGTATAATCTAGTTTCACAATATTGGTTGACAACTCACATTTGGCAAAATCATATTCATCCATTTCAAAAATTGTTTTTTAAATCAATGACCCGAATTTTGGCAACACCAACGTTGTCAACCATTGTTGCCAAGTATGATGGTACAAATAGTAAAATTATTTTTTATTTCCTCAACATTTATGAGGTTTTGGGCTTTTTCTTTGTATGGAGTGCCAATTATCTGTTTTTAAGGATGCATGGAGTATCAATTATCCCTTTTTAAGGGTGACTCCATGTACAGGATGGGATTTTGTGGAAGAAAACAGCTGTCAGATTTGCTGAAAGCTGTAAATCTTCCATAAAATCTAAGAATGTGTTTGTTTTGATTAGATCGAGGGGCATGGGTCCTAGAATATGCTTTCTACCTAATCAAATATTTGAGCCTGCCTAACCTTCTTTAAAGGCTTTGTCACAGTTGGGAGGTGCCTGCCTGCCCCTTGTCATTAATTATCACAACTGGAAGGTTCCCAAGCAAAGCAAGATCCTCTGGTTGGTTGGCATAACAAAATCGCTCTCAGTTTGCAGCTCCTTTTGCTTTCATTTCATGCACTTATCAACCTCTTATTCTCTACTTTTTAACTAAAATCTCATTTCATAAGCTCTCAACCCACCAGGGATAATGCATCAAAATTAATTTCTAGTATTGCAGTTTAATTCAGCAAGTTTCTACACCTACATTTTTAAGAAAATACATTTTTGATTTAAAAATAAATAAAAGCAATTCCCAGCAACGAGAGATGCCAGGCCAGACAAAAAAAAAAAAAGAAAAAAAAAAGTAAAGGGAAAGACCTACACACACACGCACTGACTAGTCTCCAACATACAATTAGAACATCTCTGGACATTTTATTTTTAAAGAGCATATTTTACAATTTAAAGAGTGTATAAATTTAAATGGTAAAATTTTTTACGTATTCCAACATGCTCTTTATATTTAATACTTAATTTTATTATTCTCAAAAAATCTTTATTGATTTCCCCATCTTTTATTTTTATTAACTTCTTTTCAAATTATTATATTATTTTTTTCCATTAAAAACTGAATATTCTGAATATATTTAATTATAGAGAGTGCGTTTGACTCTCTAAATTTGGAGAATCAAATTTATTTTCTAATTTAAAAATTAATTTAAAGAATCTTTTGTAACATAATTATAAGAGTTGATTTTTTAAAATCAAGAAGTATTTCTTGGATAATGCATCAAAATTAACTTGTAGTATTGCAATTTAATTCAGCGTTTACATTTACATTTTTTTTTGAAATACGATTTAGATTTTAAAATAAATAAAAGAGATTCACAAACTAAATGTTCGTTTGACATGATTTTTGAAAAGTTAAAAATGAGCTTTTTAGATCCAAAATTTATTTTAGACTCTTTTGACTAATTCTATGAAAGTGTTTTCTTTTTTTTTTTTTTATTTAGAAGAGTTTTTATATGAATTTAAAAGTATTTTCGGGATGGAAAATTTATTTAAAAATTAGTTTTCGAATAAAAATTAAGATAGCTCTTTTCAAAAAAATATCTACAAAAAGTAAAATTAAAAGCAAAAGTCCTATCGAATTAACACTAAGCACATGACCAAATCCCTTTCGTGGCATGGATGGCCAAGGTGAGTAGCCCCAGCAGCGANTTAACACTAAGCACATGACCAAATCCCTTTCGTGGCATAGATGGGCAAGGTGAGTAGCCCCAGCAGCGAGCGATCCAGGGCCACACACACACACACACACACACACGCACACAAAAACTAGTCTCGTCTAGTTAATGAAGGAAAGACGATAAATAGCTCAATTTCAGCCAACCACATGAGATAACCCCAAACAAACTTTTCGTCAACCTCTCAACATTTATCGATTGATTTCATGGCATCCCTGCCTTCAGTTGTAGTTGGAAATACTGTCAAGCTAGATCGACAATTCAAAAAACTCAACACATCTTCTCTTTCATTTAAAAATGTAAGCTTGATCTTCATTTATCTCGTTTCATTTGTTTCTAGTAAGTTTTCGTATTGGCTACCGATGATTTCTTTTGCAATCATGCTTTGAATATTTTTTATGTGTAGAGAAATTTTAACTCCAAAGAGTTGGATAAAGCAGCTTTGGACCCTTTTATTTTGGACTTCAGGGAAGCACTTACATTGATACGAGAAGGTAATACTAAGGTTGAATCATCTTTTTACGTTCCGCTTTTACAGGAATGTATAGAAAAAAACTCAGTTTCGGATGTTCAAGCCCTTCATGCTCATGTCATAAAGAGGGGTTCATATCAAGATTTGTTCCTCATGACATTTCTTGTAAATGTATATGCAAAATGTGGGACCATGGAAAGTGCTCAAAATGTTTTCGATAATTTGCCTAAAAAAAATGTGGTTACATGGACTTCGTTGATGTCGGGTTATGTTCATAATTCGCAGCCGCACCTTGCTATTAGTGTTTTCAATGAAATGTTGGAAGTTGGGGGATACCCCACAAATTTTACTTTAGGAATTGTATTGAATGCTTGCTCTTCTCTGTGTGATATTGAATTGGGAAAGCATATTCATGGGTATATTATAAAGTATGGAATTGAATATGATGCCAGTATTGGAAATGCACTTTGTAGCTTCTATTCCAAATGTGGTAGTTTGGATATGTCATTTAAGGCGTTTTCCAGGATTGGGGAAAAGAATGTGATTTCATGGACTGCTGTTATATCTGCGTGTGGGGATAATGGGGATTCTGCTATGGGATTGGATATGTTTGTTCAGATGCTTTCTGAGGGTGTGGAGCCAAATGAGTTCACCTTGACTAGTGTATTGAGTTTGTGTTGCATAATACGGGCATTGGGTTTGGGTACTCAAGTTCACTCGTTGAGCATAAAACTCGGATATGGATCCCAAATACCCGTAATGAATTCAATTATGTATTTGTACTTGAAAAATGGCTGCATCAATGAGGCAAAGAAACTGTTTGATGGAATGAACAACATCAGCTTAGTTACATGGAATGCTATGATTGCTGGTCATGCTCAAATGATGGATCTTGCACAGGACGGCATTTCCACCCACTTCAGTGGAATTGAGGCCCTCAAGATTTTCCAGCGAATGAAAAGATCAGGCATGAAACCTGATTTGTATACCTTCTCAAGCATATTAACTGTATGTAGTAACTTAGTGGCTCTGGAACAAGGGGAACAATTTCACGCTCAGACAATAAAAACTGGCTTTTTGTCCGATGTGGTCGTGGGAACTGCCCTAGTTAACATGTATAACAAATGTGGAAGCATTGGTAGAGCAAGTAGAGCTTTTGTCGAGATGTCTACAAGAACATTAATTTCATGGACTTCCATGATCACGGCGTTTGCACAGCATGGCCTCTCTCAACAGGCGTTACAGCTTTTTGAAGATATGAGACTCGTAGGAGTTAGACCAAACAAGATCACCTTTGTAGGTGTTCTCTCAGCTTGTAGTCAAGCAGGAATGGTTGATAAGGCATTGGCCTATTTTGAATTGATGAAAAATGAATACAAAATTAATCCTGTGATGGACCATTATGCATGCTTGATTGATATGTTTGTGAGGTTGGGTCAGATAGAACAAGCTTTTGATTTTATCAAGAAGATGGATTTTATGGCCAGTGAGTTTATATGGTCAGTCTTAATTGCAGGCTGTAGAAGTCACGGAAAATTAGAGTTGGGGTTTTATGCTGCCGAACAACTGCTTGATCTGAAACCCAAAGATCCCGAGACTTATTTCTTGCTATTAAATATGTATCTTTCAGCAAGCAGATGGAAGGATGTCTCGAGGGTGAGAAAATTGATGAAAGATGAAAAGATTGGAAAAATGAAGGATTGGAGCTGGATAAGCATTCGAAACAAGGTTTTTTCATTTAAGTCTGAGAACCAGCTAAATCAGGAAGGAGAGGTAACGAAACTATTGGAGGATCTACAAGAGAGAGCACGTGTTATTGGATATCAGTTGCAAGCAAATTTGGAGGTGGTAGACGATGCAGAGGAAACAACTTCTTTGACTGCTCATCACAGTGAAAAGTTGGCAGTTGCGTATGGATTACTTAATACATCAAATGGGGGACAGATTCGGGTTGTTAAGAGTATTAGCATGTGTAGGGACTGCCATAATTTTATTAAATTCATCTCGATATTAACTTCAAGAACTATAATAGTTCGGGATAGTAAAAGACTGCATAAATTTTTCAATGGAAATTGTTCGTGTGGGGATTTTGGCAGTCTACTTTGACACCATTTCAACTTGTTCAATGAGCCTTTGCTAATTTTGATGCAATGTGCCTTTCATGACCAATTGATTGTGCAAGTTTATGTGAAATTATCCCTCTTCTTTGCGCTTAACTGGTTTATCGAAAATCTCTCATAATTTTCTGTACATTAGATGCCCATAAGGTTTGACAGTGTGCAATCATGTTGAAACAGAAATGATCTCCTACCCATGGTGTGTAGGAGTTACCTTCCCCACCGCTGACGCGGGCTTATAATTTTTGACAATTCAACTTTGAGTTGTCAAAAATTATAAGCAATGGGCATGTTTTATCCTACATACCTTGGGTAAGAGATTATTTCTACATGTTGAAAGTTGCCTCTCTCTTTTTTAATGTTGTTCTATTTCATTGTGAAACGAACAAATTCAAGTTCTTGGGGGCAAATATTTTTGAGAATTTGAACCTTTAGTGCATGTTTTATACGTTGAACTCGACATAACTTGAGAGGATCGAGGAACCGAAACTTGTGATAAGAATTTTCAATAGTCGTGTCCAATCTTATAGACTACAACCAGGTATTCAATTTTATACTTATAATACGTTAACTAAAATGGCAATGTCGTTAACTCTTAAGACTATAGGATAATAGTGAAAATAATACAAACTAATTTGATAAACCAATCAAAGGAGAAGAAGAAATAAGAATTAAGAGAAGAAGAAGAAAACATACTATTGAGCCACCAAAAGACCAGGTTTCTAAATAATTGGGTTTATATATTACAAGGGTAAACAAAATGGGAACCTACACTAGAAGGAAACTAAATAATATTAAGCATAAATTAAATATGCTATATAAGGTTAACACCCTCTCCCTCGAAACTCACGATACTACAGTAAGAACAATGAGAGTTTGTCAAATAAGAAGCGAAAATGATGTACTAGATGAGACTTCGTAAAGAAGTCAACAAGCTACAGTGATGAAGAAACAAAAGGTAGGGAAATAGTGTCTGTCTGCAGATGATGGCAAACTAGATGACAGTCAATTTCAATATATTTCGTGCGTTCATGGAACACACAGTTGTGAGAGATCTGAATAGCACTTTGATTATTACAATACATAGGGGTTGGAGAGGATGAATGAAGACCCATGTCTGCAAGTAACCAACGCACCTACACAATCTCAGTAGTGGTAGATGCTATAGCTCGATACTCGACCTCAGTACAAGAACGGGAAACAACAGTTTGTTTTTCACTCTTCGAAGAGATAAGGGAATCATCCCCAGAATATACAGAAATCAGTAGTGGACTTGTGATCAGTGGGGTTACTGGCTCAATCAATATTAGAGTAGGCACAAAACACTAAATAGGAGGTCAATGGAAACAAAAGACTTTGAAAGTAAGTACCACGAAGACAGTGCAAAAAAATAACAACAGCTGCCCAATGAACTGTAGTAGGACCTGAAACGAACTGATTAACAATGTGAACGACATAAGCAATATCGAAACGTGTGAAAAAAGATAAAATCAGACATCTAACAATGGTGCGATACAAAGTAAGATCAATCAAGGGTACACCGTCAGAGGATGAATATCGAGCATTGGACTCAAGAGGAGTATCAACGGTTTTAGTATTAGTAAGACGAATATTCTCAATAACATCCATAGTATACTTGGATTGAGATAGAAGATAACCTATAGGAGAAGAAGCAACTTCGATCCCCAAAAAACAAGATAATGCACTTAAATCTTTCATTTTAAAATGACGAGCCAATTTTAATTTCAAATGTGCAATTCCATCAACATCATAACCAGTAATAATCATTTTGTCAACTTACAACAAAAGTAGAATGCGACCAGCTGAAGTGCATCTAAAGAATATGGCAGAGTTATGATGACTGGATGTAAAACTAAGAGAGGTAAAAACAGTGGAAAATTTCTCAAACCAGGTACGAGGTGCTTGTTTGAGTCCATAAAGTGCTTTCTTGAACTTACAAATATATCCAAGAGAGTGAGAAAGACTAGGAGGAGAAACCATATAAATCTCCTCTTGAAGATTTCCATTCAAAAATGCATTTTTGATGTCCAAGTGAGAGCGACTCCACTGAGGAACAGATGCAACTGCAATAAGTGTACGAACAGTGGTCATCTAGGCAACATGACCAAAAGTCTCCTTATAATTTAGACCATACTGTTGATTAAAACCCTTAACAACCAATCTAGCCTTATCGCACTCAACTGAACCGTCAGATTTGGTTTTAATCTTACAAACCCAACGAGAACCAATAGCATGTTTATCTGAAGATAATGCAACCAAGTCCCAAGTGTTTGTCTTATGTAGAGCAGAAAGTTCATCATCCATAACCGTTACCAAAGATGATCCATAATAGCTTCTTTATAGGAAAATGGTTCAGATGGTTTGTGAATGGAGGTTAGAAAATAGCAAAATGACTCAGAATAACAAGAATAAGCAAAATTAAGTTACTGAGTGAACTTACGAATATGTTGAGGATATCGAGGAAGAGAGGGAGAAAGAGCTCGATCAACAATCCCAGACGGTGCTTGGGAAGGCATAGAAGCAGGATTATATCATGAGATGATGCATGTGTACCTGTAGGACATGAAGAATCAACAGTACATGGGGTATAGGAATGTGGTCCGTCAAAATCATCCGAGAATGGATCAATACGAATGATGTCAATTTTAGTCACGTCATGAGTACTATCAAAAATAGAAAATAATGGAATGTGCACAAGAAACACAACATGACGAGAAATACATAATTTATTATGAATGAAATCAAAATAGCGATAATCCATTTGTCCCTGCCTATAACCCAAGAAAACACAGATAGTAGAGCGGGATGTCAACTTACTATGCTCGACTTCAGGACGAAAAACAAAGCAAGTACAACCAAAGACCAATGATGAGTAATCTGGAGGATTCCCATACAATATTTCAAATGGTGATAAATCTGAATTGTGGGAAGATGTAATTTTATTAATTAAAGAAATAGTAGTAAGAACTACTTCTCCCCCAAATTCACTGAGAACTTTGTCAGACAAGAAAAAGGAATGAGTAGTTTCTACAATGTGTATATACTTTCGTTCAGCAACACTATTTTGTTGTGGGTAATGTACACGATATTTGATTAATTGTGCCATCAAGAGCAAGCAACTAAGAGAAATCACCTCAAGTATACTCTCTACCCAAATCACATCTAAAGCACAAAATTAAAGCAAAATGTTGAATTTTAATAAGTGTTCTAAAAGAACGATAAATAGAAAGAAAGTCGGAACGTCGTTTCATTAGATAAGCCCAACAGTAACGACTATAATTATTAATAAAAGACATATAATATCTAGACCCTCCTTTTGTGACAATAGGAATATGTTCCCACACATCAGAGTGAACATGATAAAATGATGCAACGAAATGAGAAACACTTAAGGAAAATGTAAAGTAAAAAATTTAGCTAATTTGCAATCACTATAATCAGAAATTTCATGAGTTTGTAAATCTCCCAATCGACTCTTAGCATTGGGACGATAGGATTGCTGCTGTGGTTGTGGCTGTTGTTTCTTCAATAGTTTAGGACGTTGAGACTTCCAATATCCATTTTGTTTGCAAAAGTTACACTCATCACTAGCAACTCGCACATAACCTTTCATCTAATTTTGTGTGGATGATCGAAAGGGTACAACCAACACTGATGTGCTAGATGGAGGAAGAGATATTTCTCATACAAGAGATTTCAAATGTGTTTCCTCAGATACAAGTTCACTAACCATTGAATCAAGTGAGGGAAGTGGAGTCGATGCAAGATAGAGCTTCTAAGCCCCTCAAAATCACTGGGAAATGCCTTAAAAATGAACTAATCGAAGCTCCTTTCTAAAAGTAATATATTCCTCACATGCTTTCAATCCCATTGATTAATGTCCAACACATCCCAATTTGAATTCATAGCAGCATAAAACTCAAGAATACTCATATTATTCTGTTGTGAAGCTCGTATATCAATCTCCAATTGATACCGTTTTGCAAAGTTAGACTTAGTGTATAACTTCTGAAAGTGATTCCAAACTCCCTTTGTTGTTTCAAACTTTGCCGATCGTGTACTAATTGATTGCTCAACAGAATTATGAATCCAAGTGAGAATTTTCTCATTGTTTAATTCCTAATTATCTAATTCTATTACATAATTCTCAGCAATGTTCTAGGGTTTCACAATAGATCTACTAACATAACCACACTCTTTTTCCCTTTAGAAAGTTCCTTGTAACAGTACTTCAATATGTGTAATTTTTACCATTTAATCGGACACTAATGAATTGAAGTGAATCATCCCTTTCAGTTGCCATTATGAAATCAACAAATAAGCTACTACCAATCAAAAGAAATCACCAAATTTTAAGAAGAAACAACGACAACCAAGGCACCACTACGAACTATCACTGTAATATACTACACAGTACACGTATAATCAAACTAATACTACCAAATGTTCATAAACTCACCTAAGAACACAATGTCTTGAAGCTCCGCTAGAAAGTGTGTTATGCACCCGTAAATGCCGCTTGTGCCTCTGCGCGTGACGGTTCAATAGCTGCCGGAGAGTCACGCGTGGTAATACATGCGCTCATGAGGAAAATTCTTCTCATCATCGTGAACATAAATATGGTCACCAATCTCCGATTTGAGGTTGCCTCAAAAAGTTATGCTGGAAAAATAGTGGTAGCTCAATGAAAATCAAAGGTAAGGTTATGTTTTTCAATCGCACAAACGATGTGAGGATGAATGGAAGAAAGAAACTACTTTAATGCATGCATTTATGGTCTGATACCATGAAAACAATACAAACTAATTTGACAAACCAACTAAAGGAGAAAAAGAATTAAGAATTAAGAGAAGAAGAAGACATATTATTGAGCCACTAAAAGATTAAGTTTCTAATGAAATAATTGCGTTTATATATTACAAGAAGAATAAACAGAAATGAAACCTACACTAGAAGGAAACTAAATAATATTATGCATAAATTAAATATGCTATATAAGGCTAACAAATAGAATTGAATCCAAAAAAAAAAAAAAAAAGTATTTTATCTAGTTACTCGATTATTGCATATTAATATGTTTGTTTATAACTGAGTTCGGAAAAAGGTAAGAGTATTGGGATCCATTTTAAATTCCTTTTCTATATACTTTAGTAATATTTTATTTTATTTTATTCAAACTGAGCATTTTATACACAGCAATACATAATAATGTACAATACTACAAGCTTTAATATTGTCCAATTTAATCGAATCCAGCACACTTGCTGAGGTGTAAATACATCTGGAAAGAATGTGTCTTAGTAATTCCTGCTTACTTCAATTCGATAATTTACGTTGGGAAGGTGTAAGGCTGCAAAAACAGGATATAGTATGTAGGAACCAATTCAACTTTGATGGACGTCACCCATTTTTCTTAAGATGTTATTTGTCTTAATCATCCTAGTGATGAACTTGAAAATGCAAATACGTTTAGATGTTATCTAAAGAGCATAAAGTATGGTTAGACGGTAAAACCATTTTCAAACTTTTATGTCGCCTAAAGTTGAAAAAGAGTAAAACGTGTCAGGTGACAAGACTAAACTTCACTTCGAGGCACACTTTTTAGAACTTTGCTCTTATATGGAACATAGGAATCAACCATTGATATCATGATGATTCATGCTGTCATTGCACAAACTTTATGACGTGTTTGATGAGGGCCGACCTAAAATTTTGGGTACCCTATATAAAACCTGAAGCGTTCTTGCCTTCATTTAATTAAAAAACACATAAAGGCAAAAAAAAAAAAAAAATTAAATTGTAGGTGGGCTAATGGACTAATTTTCTGAAATGGAAAAAAAAAAAAAGAAAAAAAAAAAGGGTAAACTAGACCTCGTACGCGTTCAGAAAATTGAAAAATATGTTGCATTTTAAATTTTTTTAGAGAATACACACAAGCAATTAAGAACTAAGCTCCTTTATATTAGAAAAGTCAGTCTCGGGGTAAAAAGGTAATTTTTATTTTGAAGAAGAAGGAACCATATACCCATTCATTTTACTATGGTAATTTTGGGTGGTCGTCTTCTCCTAAGCCTAAGTCCGCGATTTTGATAGATTATTGAGTAGCAAACTGTATTTTTTAGCCTCCTCCAATTCAATTCAACCCGTAATTATCTCAATTTTCTTAGGCTTTTTAGACAAATTTGTGCTTATATTATGTGTTGTTGATTTTAATCTCTTCAATTAGAATTATGGTTGTTATACATCGTTTTTATTTTTCATCAACCTCTGAAACTACGATTCTTGAATCAAAGGCTACTGACGGAAATGTGGGAATGGTTAAAGGAACTTTAAAGTCTAAGAAAAATAAAAATGTTTCCGATGAGCCCTACGAACCAAATGTTAAATTTATTTCTTAGAATTTTTTTTTTCTATTTATTATGTTGATTTCTTATAATTATTTTTACATTTTAAGAATTGTTTGTCCAAATAGCAAACTTGATATTGATTTTTATCCACAGTATGTGGTTGTAATATATTTTTACATGTGTAATAAATTTTTCTCAGTAGCCTGCAAGTATATTCTCTATCTTCATTGAGTTTTTCTCGCTTTGAAAGGTTTGTTATTTATAAATGTTGGAAATTGGTTTAGAAGATTGAAAAATTTCGTTAGTGTCAAAACCATGAAAAAATGATTTTTATGTCAATTTCGACCAAATATTCGGACTTGGTCCGATGGTCAAAGTACAAATGTAAATAGACAATTTGTTCTACTCGTCAAGTAGATCGTCGTGATATATTTCGAATTTCAAAATCAATTCCGAATGAATGAGGAATTGCTGTCCAAATTTGGGAAGAAAATAGAGGAAACTGCCGGATATTTGCCTAAGTTTGTCGCTCGTTTGATGCTGGACTGTCGCTCGAGGGTCAGACAAGCGACAAAATCACTATTTTTATTGCTCGAGCAAGGCGATGGTGACGGCTAGCGACAATGAATGGTGTGACCTTTAGCAAGAGTTGTTGAGTTTTGGGTGCGACACTTCATTCACAACCCCTCATCCTCTATATATAGGACCCCGGACGTCCATTAGGCATCCCATACCATATTTTCATTGAGCATTGCATAAAACTCTTGCAAAACACTTTCAAATTCATTGAAAACCGTTTTCTTCTTTGTAGAGAGAAACTCCGTCGAAAGTTCGATGTAACTTGTGGTTTGAAGTGCTTCTACCATAAGTTGAATCCATTATATCTTGGGAGACAAGTGAAGTGAACCGTGAGTACCGTTGCGGTGCAATTTTGTCTTAATGAAAGAATAAAAATCACTTACCTCAAATTGTTCTTCGTTTTCTTCTTCTTTATTTCTTGGCTGCCATTTGCTTTCATTTGTAGATTCATACTATACTTCCAATCACCTTTTTATAATTTTTAGTCACGCTCCTGAGGATTAAAATTTACTTTTTGTTTGTTTGAGATGATATACAACAACTCTTTCACCCGCACTTATATATAGTCCGCGTCGCCAACAATCTTAAGACAAATTTTGTATCTGTGGTTGTTGTTAATCTCTTCTCTTCATCTTTTGAAATACACATTCGTATGATATTCCGTTCTTTTGATTTATTTGAGTTGAACTTTTGTTTATATAACAGAAATGACCACCATTGAAGCTACTTCGAGTCAAAATAGTTCAAACAATGTTGGCTATACCACTTCAAAATACTGCAATCCCACATGGGAAAAAACCTAAAAAGTTTGGAGGCGTGGGCTTCAAGAGATGGTAACAAAAGATATTTTATCTTACCACTCTAAACTTGGCAAAGTTTCTGAAGGAGATTGCACCAATGGTACAAGAAGGAGACAATAATCATGAATTGATTATTGCTTTGGATACATGGAAGTACTCAGACTTTCTGTGCAAAATTTTTATCCTAAACGGATTGGACAACACACTATATGGAGTGTATAGTTCGAAGAACCCGGCCAAGGAACTGTAGGATTCTTTGGAGAAGAAATACAAAACCGAGGATACCGGAACTAAGAAGTATATAGTAGGCAAAGTTTTAGACTACAAGATGGTGGATTCCAAAACGGTGATTAGTGAAGTACAAGAATTCAAGTTATGTTACATGACATCCATGCCGAGAAGATGGAATTGAGTGAATCTTTCCAAGTTGCTGCCATCATTGAAAATCTGCCTCCTATGTGGAGAGACTTCAAAAACTACCTCAAGCATAAACGCAAGGAAATGAACTTGGAAGAATTGATTGTCCGCTTGAGGATTGAATAAGACAATAGGAAAACCAATAGAAGGCCTATTATCCAACTTGGAGCAAAATTTGTTGAAACCAACTCGAAGGTTGTCAATAAGAAACGAAAGTTCTCTGGTGAGGTATCGCGAAGAGACAACTCCAAGAAGGCCAAAAAGTTCAAAGGGAACTGCTACAACTGTGGACACGCCGGACATCACTCGAGCGAATGTTGAAAACCAAAGAAGAATGTACATGCTAACATGGTTGAAAGAGATACCCTTTTTGAAGGGATGCAAGAGATGAATTTATCTGCAGTTGTTTCCGAGTGCAACCTCAAAGGAATGGTGGGTTGACACTGATGCTACCCGTCATGTGTGTGCAGATAAGAAGATGTTCTCAAATTATAAAAAAATGGATGGAGAACAACTCTTCATGGGGAACTCTGCAAGTTTCAAAGTTGAAGGATAAGGAAAGGTCACTTTGAAGATGACATCCAGCAAAGAACTCGCCCTCAACAACGTTCTACATGTGCCAAACATGTGGAAGAATCTAGTGTTCGGATATCTACTTAGTAAAAATGGCTTTAAGCTTGTATTTGTATTCGATAAATTTGTACTCACTAAGAATGGAATGTATGTTGGAAAGGGATACATGTGTGATAGAATGTTCAAAATGAACATTCTTACTATTGTGCCAATGCAAAGTATTATGAATAAAACTTTAAATTTTGTTTATATACTTAAGTTGTCTTGTTTGTGGCATATTTGATTGAGACATGTGAATTATAAATCTTTGCGCAAACTTATAAATCAAAGTTTAATTCTGGCGCTTAAGATGTGTGTTGAAGAAAAATTGGCTAAAACATCGTTGCACTCATTTCAAATGAACTCTACACCTTTAGAGCTAATACATAATGACATTTGTGATTTAAAATATGTTCAAACTAAAGGTAGTAAGAAATACTTTGTTACTTTCATTGATGATTGTACAAAGTATTGTTATGTCTTACTTTTAAGAAGTAAAGACGAGGCGTTGAATGCCTTTAAGCATTATAAGGCGGAAGTTGAAACTCAACTTGGTAAACGAATAAAGAATAATGTAGTGATAGATGAGGTGAATATGAGGCATTGTTTGAATTATTCTGTTTCGAACATGGAATTATTCATCAAACAACGGCACCATACTCTCCTCAATCTAATGGTGTTGCTAAACACAAAAATCGAACTCTTAAGGAAATGATGAACGCCATGTTGTTGAGTTCGGGGTTGCCTTAAAACTTGTGGGGAGGAAGCTATTTTAATGGAAAATAGTATTTTTAATAGGATAACTCTTAAGAAAATGAAAGAGACTCCAGATGAATTATTGAAAGGCCATCTTCCTTCCTACCAACACTTGGAAGTGTGTGGGTGTTTTGCTAAGGTTGAAGTCCCTAAGTTTAAGCAAGTGAAAATTGGTCCCAAAACGATTGATTGCATATTTATTGGATACGCCAATAATAGTAGTGCATATCGATTCATTGTACACAAATTCGAAATTCAAGATATACATAAAGGAACCATAATTGAATCGAGAAATGCATCATTTTTCAAAAATGTTTTTCCATGTAAAAACAAGGAAAATGTAACTTCAAATAAAATAACTTATGATACTACAAATAGTATTTCAAATGAGAAAGAACTAAGATGTAGTAAAAGGGCAAGAATATCAACTTCGTTTGGCCCAAATTTTCTAATATATATGGTAGAAATGGTCCAAGTACTTTCGATGAAGCCATCAATAGTGAGATAGATTCGATAATCAAAACCATACTTGTGAGTTGATTGATTTACCTCTCGAAAATAAGTCTTTAGGATTTAAATGGATTTTTAAGAAGAAACTTAAACCAGATGGATCTATTAATAAATATAAGGCTAAATTGGTTGACAAAGGATATAGACAAAAAGAAGGACTTGACTTCTTTGATACCTACTTACCCGTGACTAGAATCACTTCGATACGGTTGTTAATTGTGATTGCAGTAATACATCACATTGAGATTCATCAAATGGATGTGAAAACGACATTCTTCAATGGTGAGTGACCGTTTGAAAATCCGCAAGTGAACATGATCATTATCAAGTAATATAGTAGTGTGTAAAGTGTCGAACCCACGAGAACAATGTGTTTTATCTAGTTAAAGTTAATAATCCCCTTAATCGAATAGCAATAATGATTTGTAATAAATTTAAAGTCTAACTTATCACGTAATAGAAATCAAATTAAAAGTCTATCAAATTTTTGAGATGCATTGCTGAGATGTAGAATCTCTCTTGTTAATCTATTTTTAGTACAACAATTAAAGTGACAATTTGTTATCATGCGAGTTGGTCGAAATTTCAAATTTATTTAAAAACTTCTCTCGATAGCAATTAAATCTAATCATATATGTGACCTTTCTATATCTCTATAAAAGATACAAACATATAAGAAAGCATTAAACGAGCTAGAACATAAAAAAAAAAAAAAAATCATGCGAAGCATAGATATATCTCTATCATCTATCGAACCTCACAATACTTATTACTACGTGCTAACAATTTTATTACCTCTCTCGATAATAATAAAATTCACTAACAATTCAAATAATGACCAATTAATTGAAAATCAATCTAAACAATAATAAACATTCCTACATTCAAATAAATTAACATCAAAATATATAATTAATATTAAAAATTTCAAAACAAGGGTTCATCTATATATTTAACAATGTAAAAATCTAGCCTAACATAATATTGAAATTAAACACGCAAAAGTGGAACGAAATCACCAAAAATTGGCGAAATGTGATTGATTTTCGAATTAAAGTTGCCCAATCTTCATTGAATTTCCAGCCACTGTTCACGTGTATGTGCGTGCCAAAGACTTTGCAATTTCTGTTCCTGTTTTCTTTTCCTGGTTGCAGCAGTTTTTCTTTTCCTTTTCCTTTTCCTCAATGCCTGTTTGGCTTCTGCGTGTGTGTATATATAATTCCTTTCAGCCGCCAATGTGGTGTAGTGTAAAAAGAATTCCAAATGGTAATTTAAGTTTTAATCCAATTGCAAGTCCACAAGTGAGGTCCATTAATAACCCTTTTTTTTTCTAAGTCCTCAATTCTTTTAATATAATGCAATTCAATCCTTGAGTCCACTTAATTGTGCAAGTCAATTTAATTCCCGTACTTTGGATTTTGCTATTCTTCGCCACCTTTTGCTTTCTTCCTTCAATTCCTTTTCCATTCAATGAATTTCACCTATTAAACATAAAATACAACAATTTAGAATATATTTTGTCAAAAGAACTATCAAATGTCGTTATTTTAGATCCCGAATAAGTGTAAAAATTACACTTATCGATGAGTTAGAACAATCAGAAGGGGTTGTCTCTCCTAATCACAAATACAAGGTTTGTAAACTTGTTAAGTCCTTCTATGGATTGAAATAAGCCCCTAAACAATGACACCAAAAATTTGACAAAACAATGTTGTCAAACGGATTCAAGATAAACGAATGTGACAAGTGCGTATACATTAAACATATACTAAATGCCTATGTGATTGTGTATCTATATGTAGACGACATGTTGATAATGGCAAATAGTCACGAATTAATGCTAAACACCAAGAGAATGCTAACGAAGCAGTTTGATATGAAAGATATGGGTATCGCTAATGTGATATTAGGGATTAAGGTCTCTAGAACACTGAAAGAAATCGTACTTCCCCACCTATTGAACTCGTTGTCTAGGCCTAGGTTACGATGTATGTTATCTTGAGTTCGTAATTCTCTTGAACATATAATTTTTCATTTTTTATTTAAATACAACGAGTTCAATGGGTGGACTACAACTTCTTGATATTATATAGTTATGTATATAATTAATATTTTTTTATATCGGTTCATTTTCAGAGTAGAAAGATTTAAGCATTGTTTATAATTAAATTACAGACTTAACATGCGTAACTTTTGAATCAAATAAAATTTATTAAGAAAAATGGCCCCCGTTTGGCCTACATTATTTTCCATTAAATTATAATTCAATTTCTGTCTCTTTTTTATCAACCATACGTCTTCCAATAAAATAATATTAGAAGTAAATAAAAAAAAACCTTATTTTTTAATCACACATTCTCCAAAAAATTACTATTTCTTCTCATATTGTAATTTAATTTTTTATATTTTAATTTTTTCCTCCAATATTTTGCTTCTTGAAGATATCTTAATTGAATTTTCTTCGTTGCACAAATATTATTAAGTAGTAACGTGTTAGGTAGGTATATGTACGAACATGACCTTTATGAAAATGTTTATTAAACATATATAAAAAATTTTAGGGATAAAATCAAAATTCAAGCATGAAGTATAGGCCTGTGCAAATTCAAGGGAATAAGTTTAACTTTTCAATAATCGGGTCGTAATTACATTTTATTAATTAAATTAAAAAATATTTTGTAAAATAATATCAATTTCTCTCCAGCCTGACCATAGTTACGGCATCCATCCGCCACAATCTCCTCTTACAGTTGTGGACATCTACTACTCGCCAGCACCCATTCTCACAGTCATCGGCATCCAAATAATTTCGTCGGATGAAATATAAAATCTACAGAGAATATCAGTGACTGAGCATCTTATTCTACGACGAAATAATCGTCGCTCAGTTTATCGCCAACTTGAATAGTAGATAGAGAGGTAGAAACATAGTTGCTGTTCAACAACTCTGACCTATACAACATGACATGTAACCCGTGAACTATAGCATGTTACCAATTAATATTGACATGTGAACATTTGTTATCTATATAATATAATATGACACGTAACATGTCAATGGTGACCTGTGACCTGTAAACCATATGTCACATGCCATTGTGCACAGTTTACGAGTCATTGCATCAATATCATAGATTATCTATTGCATTGGTCACAGATTAACCCAATATTGGTCACAAACCGTGTTTATACAAATCCAACTCAATCCAAAACCAGCACCATAACCAATTGAATCACCCAGACCACCATCGTCAGCACTACCACCACCTCAAAATCCACCACAAAACTACTTCAAAACCACCACCAAAAATCACAACCTCCATCTCCACTACAATCACCAACCCAACAAAAAAACCCCAAACCCACACCATCCCTCTATGGCAATTAGAACCCAAACCTTGATACCGGCATTTCTCAAGGACTCAATTGCTTCTACAACTCCTTGTTACATATCTTCAATTGATCGTCGGAGAGTATAGGTAATAGAGAGAAGTCACTGGAGATTAAATTGGAGTAGAGATAAAGAGAACGATAGTGAGAGATAAAAGAGAAATTTTAATTTTAATTGAATACTTGAGTTTTGCTTAAGTAAACTTTAAATCAGATTTTTCAATTGTTATCTTTAAATACCTGGTTTCATGGGGTGCCTTTCTTCTTGGCACAGAAAGGGACACTGTGTGGCAGTAGTCTGCTCCGCTAGACTACCTTCCACCTTTTCTCTGTCGTTTTGGGACGAAAGAAAATTTGATTACAATTTGTAGAAAGCTTACAACATAAAATTGAAATGCATCGAAAGTAAATTGATCATTTATAGTTTAAAAGCTTGAAATTACAATTGATAAAAGTAGGAAATTACAATAGCTAGTGCGGGGGCCGACCGCTAGAAAGCTTGAAAGGTATTTGAAAGACTAATACTCCCTGTAATAGCAATCGGAACAAAAATCTAAGTGATAGAAGTAGACGTTTAAATGATGAGGAATTATACTTAGCAATATCAGAGCTATTTTATAATTGAAATAAACTATTACAATGGAAAGAAAAGTACAACTCAAACTGGACTAATATTTACAATGGACGGTCGAAGTTAGGCAAACTGCGACTGCGATTGGGTAAGGAGTTTAAGTAAAGCTGCGATCCTTGACATTTCCCCCCATTTGTTTTGGCGACGTCCTCGGAACCATCGATGAATGATATGCTTCAATTAATGGTTTGAAGATTCCAATGTCTTTTTTTCTTTCCTAAGCATTCTCCTCGCTGCTGCATCCACTTCATTTGACCAAGTACTCTTGATGATATTTCCTAGAAGTTCAAGTAGTTCGATGGTCAAGAATCTCTTCAGCAACCTTCTTTTCGGCTCTTTTCAGTTCAAACACAGGTCGCTTTGGCTCATTTCTGAATGTGTCCTCTTTGTCGGCAAAGTATGACTTGAGTATGTTAACATGAAGGACTTTGTGGATTTTACATGAAGGGAGTGCAACTCTATATGTGACTCTTCCAATCCTCTTCACGATGGGTAATGGCCAAATATATTTTGGCACCAATCTTGAGTCTTTCCCTCTTGCCAGTGTATAACAGTTCCTATCAGGGAGTTTCTCATTGTTAGATCTCCAATATTAAATTCAAGAAAACGGTACTTTAGATCTGCAGACTTTTTGTACCATTTTTGAGTTTTCTCAAGATAACTCCGAGCGATTTCAATGTTTCTTTTCCACTTTTGAGAGAAACTTTTTGCTTGAGGGGACTTGGTAGTTTGATCGATATCAACAGTACGAGGGAGTAACTGTTTCTGGCCAGTAACAATATCAAAAGGACTCTTATTGGTAGAAGAGCTCTTTTGGGCATTGAAACACATCCGAGTCATATCAAAAAGTTTCACCCAATTTTTTTGCGAAGTAGAGATAAAGTACCAAAGATACTCTTCCAACATAGAATTAAAGTACTCAGTTTGTTCGTCAGATTGTGGATGAAAACTAGAACTCATGCTTAAATTTGAACCAAGGAGTTTGAACAACTCGGTCCAAAATATGCCAGTAAATCGAGGATCCCGATCGCGACGTTGTCCTTGGGCAGTCCCCAGTATTTGACAATATGTATGAAGAAGAGTTTAGCTGTGTCTTCGACTGATACATACTTGGGCCCTGCGATGAAAGTTGCATATTTTGATAGACTGTCCACCACGACGATAATAGTGCCAAAATCTCCAATTTTTGACAATCCAACAATATAGTCCATCGATACATTCTCAAACGGTCTCGTTGGGACAGAAAGGGGCTCCAGCAAGCCTGCCTTTTTTTTATGATCCGATTTATCTTGCTGACAAACACGCCAAGTCTTCACATACGTTGCAATGTCATCCCGCATTTGAGGCCAGTAGTATGCACATTGTAATAGTACAGAAGTGCGTTCCTCTTTGGGATATCCTGCCCAAATTGTGTCGTGGCATTCTGTGATAAGAGATTTCCTTAAATCTCCGCCCTTGGGGACATATAGGCGGTCTCTCTTGATTTTCACTAGGCCCCCATCGAGCCAAAACTATCAAGTTTTGCCCTACTTGATGAGGTCGACCAAATATTGAGTAGCCGGATCCTTATCCAAAAATGCCCGAATTTGGTCCCTTATGTTTGTGGTCACCGTGCTCCCTGAAAGAGCGGCCAAAGAGCAAATGGTGGCCAAGTCGGCCCGAGGACTAAGAGCATCGGTAACATGATTGCTAGATCCGGGACGATACTCTAGCATGAAATTGAACT
>CAIGRB010173105.1:36896-49060 GCA_903798255.1 Fraxinus quadrangulata | reverse complement strand
AAAAAAAAAAAAAAAAAAAAAAAAAAATTGCAAAATTATATCAAATAGCATATTTACCTTAAGGACACTTCAGATCTGAAACAAAGAGAGAAAATAATTTCTTGATGTTTTCTTCATAGAAACGATATATATATATTAGGAAAATATACTAATTAGGAATCCCTATAATTTAACAAATCCCTATAATTAAGCCTATAATTTATTTACAGTTTCTAACACTTCCCTTCAAGATGGAGCATAGATATTACTCATGCCCATCTTGTTACAAATATAATCAACCTGAATTCCATTTAAAGCCTTTGTGAAAATATCTCATAGTTGTTCTCCAATTTTCACATAAGTTCTACTGCATCTTTTCACAAATAAAATGACAGTCAATCTCAATATACTTAGTTCGTTCATGAAACACAGGATTAGAAGCAATATGAAGAGCAACTTGATTGTCACACCACAACTTTGCTGGTATTGAAGCCTTAAGACTGACTTCAGTTAAGAGCTGATATATCCACATTATCTCACACATAGAATGTGCCATAGCTCTATATTCCAATTCTGCACTGGATCGGGACACAACATTTTGCTTCTTACTTTTCCATGAGATCAAATTTCTTCAAATAAAAACACAATAGCCAGCAGTGGATCTTCGGTCAATCTTGGAACTTGCCCAATCTACATCTGAGAAGTATTCGATGTGAGTATGTCCATAATTTCTGAACAGTATTCTACGTCTAGGAACTCCCTTTAAATAACATAGGATCTGTTCTAACTGCTCAATGGTGAACGGTTGGGGAAGACATGAATTGATTTACAATATTGATAGAATACGCAATATCAAGACGGGTTACTGTAAGATAGTTCAATTTCCCAACCAGTTTTTTATACTTTCTAGGATCTTCAAATAAGTCAGCATCTTTGGTAAGTTGCAAATTAGGAAGCATTGGAGCACTACCTGGCTTAACTCCCAACTTCCCTGTCTCAGTTAATAAGTCAAGGACGTATTTTCTCTGAGATAAGAAGATACCTTTCTTTCTTCTTGTCACCTAAATTCCCAAGAAATACTTCAACACCCCTAAATCTTTCGTGTGAAATTGGGTGTGAAGAAAGGACTTCAAAGATAAAATTCCTATAGTATTACTGCCAGTAATAATAATATCATCAACATACACAACGAGGAGTATAATGCCGGATTCAGACTGTTTGTAGAAGACTGAGTGGTTAGACTTTCTCTTTTGCATCCAAACTTTTCCACTATCTGACTAAATTTTCGAAACCAAGCTCGTGGACTCTATTTCAAATCATATAAGGACTTTCGGAGACGACATACTTTTCCGTGCTTCTCCTGAGCAACAAATCTTGATGGTTACAACATATAAACTTCATCTTGGAGATCACCATGTAAGAAGGCATTTTTGATATCTATTTTATGTAAAGGCCAATTATGAGTAGATAATAAGCGAACAGATGTTAATTTAGCTACATGAGAGAAAATGTCAGAATAATCCACACCATAAGTCTGAGCATATCATTTAGCCACAAGACGAGCTTTAAGCCTAGCCACTAATCTATCAGAATTGACTTTGATTGCAAACACCTACTTACATTCAATAGCCTTTTTCCCTGCAGGTAAGTTTACTAAATCCCAAGTACCATTAGCATCTAAAACATTCATCTCCTCTATCATAGCATCATGCCAATCAGGATAGGATGAGGATTCACGAACAGTTTTTGAAAGAGTCATAGAGTCAAGAGAGGCAACAAAAGAACAAGAAGAAGAAGATAAGTGATCATAGGAAATAAAAGAGGAATTAGGATAAGTACATTGACGTTTACCTTTGCAAAGAGCAATAGGTAGATCAAGATCACTGGACACTGGATCCGATGCTGAAGAAGAGACAAGTGCCGAACATGCATTGGGAGGGTCACATTTCCTGGAATAGACCTGGCCAATAGATAGTGGTGGTGTGGGATCAATAGGTATAGAAGCAATATTAGTTGACTGATAAGTGACATGATAAACCAACAAATCATCATCATCCCCCTTATTGAAAGAAGTATAAAAAGTGGGAAATAAATGAATATGTTCCAGAAAGGTAACATTAGTTGACACAAGATACTTGTTAAGACTTTGACAGTAACATAAATACTCTTTTTGTAGACGAGAGTAACCCAGAAAAAACACATTTTAAGGATTTGGGTCTAATTTAGTTACTTGGGGACGAATATCACGAGCCTAACAAATGCTACCAAATATTCTAGGTTTAATAGAAAATAAGGGTTTAGTAGGAAAAATGACACTATAAGGAGTCTCACCATGAAGAACAGATGAAGGCATTCGACTAATCAAAAAACAGGCTATGGAGACCGCATCAGCCCAAAATTGTTTAAGAACATGCATTTGGAACATGGGTGCCCTTGTTGTCTCAAGAAGATGTCTATTTTTTCGTTCAGCCACACCATTCTGAAAGGGTGTGTCAACACACGAGGATTGGTGAAGAATACCATTTTGAAGCATGTAAGTCTGAAAAGAATCGAAAAAATATTCTTTAGCATTATTGCTTCTCAATGTATGCACAGAAGCATTAAATTGTGTTTTAATTTCAGCACAAAAGATACTAAAATGAAAAATAATTTAGAACGATTATTCATTAAATAAAGCCAAGTCACACGAGAAAAATCATCAACAAAGGTAACAAAATACCAAAATTCATTTTTGGATACAACAGGACAAGGACCTCAGACATCTGAATGAACTAACTCAAAAGGAAAACTAGCTCTCTTCTTGACTCGAGGAATTGAGGACAGACGATGATGTTTTTCAAACTGACACGACTTACAATCTAAAGACAATACATTTTGAAAATGAGGACATAATTTCTTCAACAAAGATAAAAATGGATGTCCCAACTGGCAATGTGCTTCAAAAGGAGTTAAGACATTTGAACACACAATGGGTTTGGGCACCTAGGTATCCAGAATATAGAGACCGCCTGATTCATGTCCTTTACCAATAATCTTCTTCGTCATAAGATCCTGAAAAAGACAATAATGAGGAAAAAATGAAATACAACAGTTTAGGGTCCGAGTATGTTTGCTCACAAACATTAAATTGAAAGAAAATTGTCGTAGACTTAAGACAGAAGATAAATAAATTAATGGAGTTGGATTAATAGTGCCAGAACCAAGAATAGAAGAAGTAGAACCATCATCTAAAGTAACATTGGAAGGAGATGTATGTGACTGAAAAGTGGAGAAGAGACTAGGATTACCTATCGTATGATATGTCGTACCATAATTAATGACCCATTTTAAGGAAGAGGAAAAATACATATATTATGTTTACCTATCTCAGCCATTGCTGAGATAGGTTGAGATGAATTCTTCAACACTTTTTGGTACTAAGTGAATTTAGCAAATTTATCTACAGAAACTATAATGGTTTGCTTAGAGGATGAGATGGGTGTAGCAGTAGTGGCTACAACATGAGCTGAGCATGACTTCAGAGATTTATTGTGTAATTTTCGGCACGTGCGTTTGGTATGACTCGGCTCATGACAGTAGTAACATACAACTCCCCTTTCATCCAAATTTCGATTATCCTGACTACCTGTACCCCCACCTTCTGTATGATCTCTACTACTACAACTGATAAGAGCACTAGAAGACTGAACAAATGAAGCAACATAAGAATTAGTATCTGTGCGAAGTACTCTAGTAAATGTCTCTTGTAGAGATAAAATTTCAGCACTGCAGAGAATCTAGGATTTAGCTATTTCAAACTGAGAATTAAGACCAGGTAAAAAACTCATCATAGCCATTTGCTGCTGCTGAGCTTGCTTCAACTTTCACATCAGGGCTACAAGGTAACAAGACATTCAGTTCTTTATAGGTCTTCTTGAAATTCATAAAATAAGCCTAAAGTGACTGATCTTGTTGTTCAGCACGGCAAAAACCCTCACAGACTTCATAATACGTGACACATTCCCTTTTCCAGAGTACATAAATTCTAAATATTCCATCAATTCCTTAACATACTCATAGTGATTAATCAAAGTGACTATCTCAGTGTCAATGGAATTTCGGATTTGTAAGAATAATCGGGCATTATCTCTTATCTAGTCTGGCTAATATTATCCGTTGGTGGATCTTCAGTCAAATGATTGTCCATAGAGATACTCCGCAAATAAATCCGAACAGTCTTACATGAATCTAAATAATTTGGACCAACCAACTTATGTTATGTGATTTTGGACATCACTTGAATGACATCAATCACACCTAAATTTTTTTACTTGTTAGCCATAGAAATAAAATACAATATCCAAATTAACACCCCCACAAGTAACCAAGTAAACCAATTACCCACACAATAGTCCACACAAAAGCCCAAAAAGCCCAATAACCAAAGTAATCCACCAAATAATTTAAGCCCAATAACCAACTCTACAAAGCCAATAAGCAAATTAAATCACAAATGACTCTAGCCCAATAAAACCTAATCCCAAACAAAATTATATTCCACCAACAACTTGAGCCCAAATAAATATAACTCATCAAACAAATCAAGCCTAAAACAACTTGAACCTACCAAACAAATCAAGCCCAAAACAAAAAAAATACTCAGACGGCCCAACGAAAAAAAGAAAACTGAAGCACAATATACTCACAGAGACGACCCTAACTCCCAAAAAACTCAGACGACAATGGAGGTGCTAACAATGACTACAGACGGTGCCGGAATAAACTACCACGACCAAAACCCAACTTTGAAGACGTTGAAATTGTGGACGCTAACCTCATATCGCACAAGCAGGATGTGGTGCCACTACTGGAAGCTCAAAACACAGCGCTAATAAACACGAGATGTTACCATCGAAGACTTCAGCTTTGGTGAACAGTGGTTAGAACTTCCATGAAGAACCACCCACCAACCACATGTTGCGTCGGAAATGCAGGATGGCGCGGACAACCACAGGTTCGAGAAAGAGAATTATATATACACACACACACACACACACACTTTCTAACAAGATCCTTTAACACCCATTCATACATGAATCATTCATTAAATATTGTATACGTTTCATTCTAGTTAATGTATGCTTATCTAAATGGGTGAATTTTTTCAGTTTTGTTTTTGTGATTTAGTTTTCCAAATACATTTAAGATATGGTTCAACATAAATAGTGAAATAATGAAATTCGACCCAAATAACACCTAGAGAGGAGGTGAATATGTGTTTATGCAGAATTTAAATTTGCTAATTAATAAATGCAACAAGTCACAGTTATTAATTAATCGAGATGAATTCACATTTACACCTATCATATGTTGAAATACTGTAGTTAAAAAATTACTGAAATATAAACACTTGAAAATTGTTGACGGAGAAAACTCGTAACTGGGTAAAAACCCCGAGCCCAAATCAGTAAAAATCCACTATAAATGAATCAACTTACAGTACTGTCAGACTCGACTAATTCTATTACTTTCTGACCTCCTGACTGTAATCACCAAAGCCCTCTTAGATTGCTTGCTCCTACACCAATTCCGAGCCTTATAAATTCGTCTATATCTTGTGGATCAATGAGAACTCCTCGTTCACCAACAATTGGAACTCCGGTCACCTTCCTTAATCTTTAGAACTTTAACATATATTATGGAAGTATGTGTTTTTGTGTTTAGTTTATGTGAAGTTGATTTTTTTCAACGCTATGAAGAAATCAAAATGAAGGTTGAACTAATAGAATGATACGTAGGAAGTAATCTCGTGTTTTTCTCAATGTTCAACCTACTTTTTTTTAGTGGATGAGCATTACAGTTCCTATTTTTACCGCTCGAGCCTCGCGGACGATAGGCTAGCGAAATTGCGGCGACTCTTTTCTCCCCATTCCATACTCGAACCCTAGGACTTCTAACTATCTTATACAACTTCCCACTTGACACATTGACTTTTAAAAACTCTTTTTCAACAATAGTTTTGTCGAAAGATTGCTAACATCTTAAAAACCTAACAAATTTCCCATATGGCATTCTGTGATAAAATATGTATTATAAATCAAATAGATTCAATCTAATCTACCCAAACCAACTGAGTCGGCTGAATCTTGGTTTTCCTTTATCCAACCTATTTCCTAAAAAAAACTTAAATACCAAGTATAAAAACACGTAAAACAGTAACAGAAAAAAAAATTGAGACAGTTATTCATAAATTCAACAACATACCAGCTAAATTAAGATGCAATATCGATGTAAGCCAACACACGAAAACCAAACACTGATATCATTAAACATAAAAACTTAATCTAGCTAAAACGAAGAAAATATCATATACATTCGAAAAGTATCAAAAAAAATATGTTTAACTCAAATAACATAAACATCCGATAATTTTTTTTTAAAATCAAATCATGACATACTAACTGTCTACTCTCCATTTTTGTCACAAATGACAAATGTAACAACAATATATAATAACTTAAAGATGTAGTTGATAGCCTGCACAAGGATAATCAATGATTAGTAAATTTTTCCACATACTCATGTCTAAATGGACTAAATTGTATAAGTGATTTATGTGTGTTAAGTGCCACTAATTCCTTGTATCAAGACTTCAAAACTTATATTTGTGAGAAAGAACATGCTAAACATCACAATTAAATAAGTTTGTTTCACTACTAATGAAAGTCAAACCAATAATGCATATTAGGACCTAAAAATAAAGTTCGTTTTTCATATATAGTTCATTTTCATGTATATTATTCTTTTCTTCCCCTCACTTTGAGCATATATATATATATTTTTTTTTTTACACAATTAATATTTTTCTTTTTAAGCTCTTCACTTTTCTCTTCAAATTTTCACATCTTATGTGAGACTCTTCTCCATCAAGCGATTAAGATGACCCCTTTAATTAGTTTTAGGCCGATGACTCCAAGTTAGTTAACCACAGGGTATCAGGTTATGAGAAATCCATCGGGCTTAATTACTTGAGTCAAATAGATTTCGAAAAAGAGTATAAGATGAAACATTTTTATTTTATTTAAGGGGATATACTCGAACTTAAGTCTACTAAATTAAGGTCAATCCAGGTTCAAGGCCATCTTACCAACAGGTGACGACCATCCCAAAGCTCAAACACGCGGTTAAGACTTACCCGCAAGATCATAGTGTGTAATGCAGATGGTACATGAAACATATACTAATTACTCAACATAAACCTAAACAAAGTAATGGAAAATATGCTACACTACATTAATTAAACTCATACTTGATCACAATATACATGTTCAAGTAAATCATAAATCATGCCGTGGTAAAGAATTTTCACCCATTTTTTTTTTAATTTTTTTTAAAAAAAATCAAAATACCTAAAAAGTAAAATCAAATAAACAAAAAAAAAGGATGAAATAATGAATGAATCAATTAAAATGCATAGGCATGCATCAAAAGTACTTGATCAATTAGGTACACAAACGCTTTTACCTTTAACAGTCCCGTGATCAATTTCAAAAATTTTCAAATAACTCTTTTTCACCCAAATCTGACTAGTGGAAGACTTATTTCGAGTCAATTGGTCATTAACTTGGTTAAATGACTCACTTGATTAGTGAAGAAATCAATTTGACTATCAAAATCCTGATTTCTAACTCAAGTAAAATTCTGATTTCTATTTCTATTCAAGAATTTATGATACCTAGACCTTGTGTGTCCCAGTGCACCACAATTGTGACAAGTGGGAATAAGCCTAGGTTCCAAACTACGTGACGGTTGATATTGATTTATAGGTCGATTGGTCCTATATTGTCTAGTAGGCCTCAGGCCTAAGCACTCTTGCCATTGGGTTCTGGATTAGCAACATTCCTAAGTTTGTTGGTAGCTGAAACAAATGTGGTCTTAGATGCACTAACAATGTTGTTATCAGTTTGAACATATCCTAAACCCTACCTATTTTCAGTTGGCTTGTTCATCCTTAACAGATTATCAAGTTTCTGAGAACTATTCACGAAGGAATGAAGTTGGGTTTTGAATTTTTCTAGGTCACTTGTTAAAGTTTTAACCTTAGCTTCTAGGTTCTCATTGATAAGTCCCAACTTACTCAGATTTTTGATAGAATCCTGAAGGTCGGCTATGAGTTTCTCTGTCTCTATCTCAAGTTCATTAACTTTCTTCAATATGGCTTTATTGATCTTCTTTATCTTAAGACTCTCATCAAATAACTGTCGGTATGCCTCGCGAATATCTGTCTCATCCTCAGAATTCTCACTACGTTCATCATTTTCCACCTTCTCACTATCCTTATCAGATTCATTCTTAACTACAGACGTGAATGCCATAAAGTTCCCTTCATCCTCACTGCTAGAGGTATCATTCTGAACCTTTGAATTGGATTCATCATCAGTCAAAGACACTACCAATGCCTTACCATTTCCTCTATTTAAGTTCTTCTTATAGCTAAGATATTTATTCTTATAGTGACCAAAACCCTGACACTCATGACATCTAACTGATTGAGATTTCTTACTAGAATTCCTAGCATCAGCCTTATCACGCTTATCTTTCTGGAATTTACAGGGGGCATCATTCTTCCTTTCTTGAACTTTTCTCCTATTCCTGAGAACTTTTTGGAATTTCTTTACAAAATAAGTTATCTCATCATCCTTAAGGGTCTTAGTGTCAATAGACTCAGACTCATCTTCCTTAACGGTGTTAAAGGCTATAGATTTAATCTTCTTCGACTGAGATATGGTGAGTTCATAGATTTGAAGGGATCCTACAAGCTCCTCTATCTTAACTGTATCTAAATCCTTGCCATCTTCAATCGCAGTACTCATGGGTCTAAATGAAATAATTGTAGTGTAAATAGATGGGAAATTACTATAGATATAATGAAAGTAATGGAAGGTTTCCATTTGTCACATAAGGAAAGATTTCACATGTCACATCATGATAATATTTAATTCTTTCCATTACCTACCCACACGACATGACAATTGTTTTTCCACACACACAAATTCATAAGTGAATTCTTGGTAAAGTTCTTCATACTTGTTTTATCAAATCCTGTTCAATTTACGAGGTAAGTGAAATATATGCATTTCATTGTTTAAAGTTATAGAAATCATTGTTTATGATCATGTTATGAAATCATGAAGTTTAGTAGCGCTATTCACGAAATTAGAACCACAAAGTTTAGTTCTTAATATTTCATGTCTCATGAAGTATGTTCATAAATCTCATGGACTTCTGTTTTTCATATTACGCTATTTCACTTATTGAGATTATCACCTCACATGAAATATGAATTTTTTTAGGTAATATTTAATCAATGAATAGAGACGGATGGAGATTGGACGAGTACGCAATGGTGGCTAATAAAATATTTTAATAATATTATGTTAAGATTTACTAACATTTCGACAATCATTTTATTTTGGATTTACTAACATCTTATGAAAACTTTTATGATTGTTCAAAAACCAATTCATTTCAAATGGTATCAGAGTAAGTTTACGTTTCTATAGATACAAAAAAAATGTATCAGAGTAAGTTTACGTTTCTATAGACACAAAAAAATGTACTGTTCATAAGAACAGTGACCGCGCAGTCTTTGTTGTGAATAGTGACGCATGCAATTTAAAAAAAAACAATTTTGAATTTACGATTTTACCAATTTTGGCTTCTTTTTTGAAATAATAATAATAATAAAATATTTGAGCAATGTTAAGGCCACCATCACGCGATGCTATGCTCTAATCTTCGATGTCTCAAATTAGGTAGAAATATATGTGATATTGTTTGAATTATATTATGTTATTTACGAAATCACGATTACTTAACATGCGATTTTATGAAATTTATATGTAAATGCTTGATTATGTGCATGTAAATGAATATGCTCGAAATTATGTATAAATTAATTGGGAATGGTTATTTTATTGAATTGTGCATAATTACAAATAGGTCCTTAATTATAGAAAAATTCTCACCTATATTGGAAAGTGTAGGTTTGTGAAGACTGAAAAAAAAAAACTTCTAGTTTTAGAAATAGAAGAATACCCAATCAAGAAAATTTCTAAATTCAGAAATTCCTATTTTTAGAGACTATTTGCAAACTTCTATTTTCGGACGCCTCAAACATGAATATTACCAACTTAGAAACCTACACTTTGAGGATCCACATTTAAGAAAGATCATAGTTCATGAACTATATTTAGGCACTATATATCAAGCTTAGTGTACATAGATTTATGTCAGAAAGTTAATTAATATAATTTTACTTTCTTAGATGGTCAATGGACAGTCGCAATTGGCTAAGGACTAGGCTCGAAGACGTGAGATGTTTCTCAGATTGCATAGGATGTACGTGAGGAACCCCAACCACAATCTATTGGAACATTTAGATGCCATAGAAAAGATCGTCCAAGGAGTTGGAAATAATGGGCACGAGTTTCATAGGGATGAGATCGTTTATCATCTCTATAGAATGCTTAGCCCTTTTGGAGACGGTTTGTTGAGAGGTTTGAGGAAATGTTTGAATACCAAACTGCCCTTGTTGTGTTAATTACGTGCTTGATGGATAGATGGATTATTAACACTCAAGGGACTAGGAATATTGAAAGACCCTTTGGATATGGCCTGATCACCACCATCCACGTAGTCCACCTAGTGTTGGCAATTTCCCTAGTGTACCAACAGTTGACAGAAGGGGTAATATTATTGGAAAAGTGATCGAGGAGGAGGAAGACCCCAAAGAAGACCCTAAGGAGAGCCTTAAGTACCACCCTGCATCATATTTTGAGGTTAATCCTAGGCATAACCTTGGGGAGAATCCAAAGACAGGCCGAGATAAGGTAGCTGGGGGAAATTTTTAGATGATAAGAAATTATATATGATTGTCATGTTTGGATTAAATTTTATTTAAATAAGTAGATGTATTGGATGCCACAAAGTCCATTTGGTTTATGCAAGTTATTGAGATTGGATGAAATATAATTTGCTATATTTTTTATTCTTAATCTAGTAGTTAAGTGATTTTATGTTTACATTTTATCAAGGTTATGGCAACTCGCTCTAGAAACACAAATAGTAGGTACGGTCAACCCTAGACCGTAGCAACTGAAATGAACAATGACAATGATCCCAACTAGAATGACCAATTCATGTAGTTTCTTGAAGTGAGACGTAACATGGCGCCATCCGCCGTACCACCTGTTGCACCACCACATGCAGAAAGGAGTGTGGCTACAATAGTGGAACAATATCGAAAGTTGCAACCCTCTAGCTTTGAGGAAGGCACAAATCCACTAGCGGTAGAAGAGTGGATAGGCAAGCAAGAACAAATCTTTAAACTTGTTGAGTGCCCCGAAACTCAAAAAGTAATTTGTGCAACTTTTATGCTGGAAGGAGAAAGACACTAGTGGGAAATGACCAACAGGTCTAGAGTAGCTAGACAAGGCTGAATGTGGAATGAATTCAAGGAATTATTCCTACAAAAATACTTCCCCACCAACACCCGAAACCAGAAGGACGTGAGATTCCTGGTGTTCAGACATGGAAACTTGACATTGGCAGATTATGAAAGGAAGCTTGATGAACTATCTCACTATGCCCCACAATTGGTTAATATGGAGGAAAAGAAAATGACACGCTTTGAACAAGGTCTACGTGATGATCTCCAAAAATCAGTGGTCACCTTTGAATTGGGTACACACCATCGAGTACTAGCAAAAGTAAAGTTGGCCAACTTTAGGAAAAATGCCAACAATACCAGTAAACCTCAGCAACTTGTACTACCAGATAAGCGTAAATGAGAGGATTACAAAGATAAAGGGAAGCAAAATTTTGCAATGAAATGAAAATGAGGGTCAATTTCGAGTAAGTATTTGGAGAATCCAATTTGTGAGAAGTGTTAGAAGTGTTACGATGGGAAATGCCTCATGGGAACCAATGTATGCTTATATTGTGGAGAGACAGGTCACGTGGCAAAGTTTTGCCCTAAAAATCATAAATAGAGGCAACCTGATGCGGACATCAAATTGATTTATTTTATTGTTATTGGATACTATTAATTATGTCTTCATTTTATTGGGCTTGTCGTAGTGGGCCGGCCCAAGGCCTTTTTATGCATAAGGTTTTCTCGTTTTATACTATTTATTAGAATTGTT